>CANQJN010000038.1:3290000-3547500 GCA_947623535.1 Coelioxys conoideus | reverse complement strand
TTTATGTCTGTTATTATCATTATTATTATTGTTATTATCATTAGTATTTCTGTTATTATCGTTATTATTATTGTTATTATCATTATTATTATTGTTATTATCATTATTATTATAGTTAATATCATCATTATTGTAGTTATTATCATTATTGCTACTGTTATTATCATTATTATTATTGTCATTATCGTTATTATTATTGTTATTACCATTATTATTATTGTTATTATTATTATGATTTCTGTTATTATGATCTTATTATTGCTATTACCATTAATATTTCTGTTATTGTCATTATTGTTATTGTTAACACTATTATTATTATTGTTATTACCATTATTATTATTGTTATTATCATTACTATTTCAGTTATTACCGTTATTATTATTGTCATTATCATTATTACTACTGTTATTATCATTATTATTATTGTCATTACCATTATTATTATTATTATCGTTCTTATTATTGTTATTATTATTATTATTACTGTTAATATCATAATTATTGTTGTTATTATCATTATCATTACTGTTATTATCATTATCATTACTGTTATTACCATTATTATTTCTGTTATTATCATTATTAGTATTATTATTATCATTATTATTTCTTTTATTATCATTATTATTATTGTTATTATCATTAATATTTCTGTTATTGTCATTATTGTTATTGTTAACACTATTATTATTATTGTTTTTACCATTATTATTATTATTATTTCTGTTATCGTCATTATTATTATTGTTAACACTATTATTGTTAGTGGTATTATCATTATTATTTATGTTATTATCGTTATGATTAATTTTATTATCATTATTATATATGTTATTATCAATATTATTATTGGCATTACCATTAATATTATTGTTGTTATCATTATTATATCTGTTATTGTCATTATTGTTATTGTTAACACTATTATTATTATTGGTATTATCATTATTATTTATGTTATTATCGTTATTATTATTGTTATTATCATTATTATATATGTTATTATCATTATTATTATTGTTATTACCATTATTATTATTGTTATTATCATTATTATCTCTGTTATGATTATTATTATTAATGTTATTATCATTATTATTTCTGTTATTATTATTGTTGTTATTGTTATTATCATTATTATTAGTGTTATTATCATTATTACTACTGTTATTATCATTATTATTATTGTCATTACCATTATTATTATTGTTATTATCATTATTATTTCTGTTATTATCATTATTAGTATTGTTACTATTATTATTATTTATCTTATTATCATTATTATTATTGTTATTACCATTATTACTATTGTTATTATCATTACTATTTCTGTTATTATGATTATTATTATTGTTATTATCATTACTATTTCTGTTATTACCGTTATTATTATTGTTATTATCATTATCATTTCTGTTATTATCAATATTATTATTTGCATTACCATTATTATTATTGTTATTATCATTATTATTATTGTTGTCACCATTATTATTATTGTTAATATCAGTATTATTTATGTTATTATCATTATCATTTCGGTTATTATCATTTTTATGTCTGTTATTATCATTATTATTATTGTTATTATCATTATTATTATAGTTAATATCATCATTATTGTAGTTATTATCATTATTGCTACTGTTATTATCATTATTATTATTGTCATTATCGTTATTATTATTGTTATTACCATTATTATTATTGTTATTATTATTATGATTTCTGTTATTATGATCTTATTATTGCTATTACCATTAATATTTCTGTTATTGTCATTATTGTTATTGTTAACACTATTATTATTATTGTTATTACCATTATTATTATTGTTATTATCATTACTATTTCAGTTATTACCGTTATTATTATTGTCATTATCATTATTACTACTGTTATTATCATTATTATTATTGTCATTACCATTATTATTATTATTATCGTTCTTATTATTGTTATTATTATTATTATTACTGTTAATATCATAATTATTGTTGTTATTATCATTATCATTACTGTTATTATCATTATCATTACTGTTATTACCATTATTATTTCTGTTATTATCATTATTAGTATTATTATTATCATTATTATTTCTTTTATTATCATTATTATTATTGTTATTATCATTAATATTTCTGTTATTGTCATTATTGTTATTGTTAACACTATTATTATTATTGTTTTTACCATTATTATTATTATTATTTCTGTTATCGTCATTATTATTATTGTTAACACTATTATTGTTAGTGGTATTATCATTATTATTTATGTTATTATCGTTATGATTAATTTTATTATCATTATTATATATGCTATTATCAATATTATTATTGGCATTACCATTATTATTATTGTTATTATCATTATTATATCTGTTATTGTCATTATTGTTATTGTTAACACTATTATTATTATTGGTATTATCATTATTATTTATGTTATTATCGTTATTATTATTGTTATTATCATTATTATATATGTTATTATCATTATTATTATTGTTATTACCATTATTATTATTGTTATTATCATTATTATCTCTGTTATTATTATTATTATGATTGTTATTATCATTATTATTTCTGTTATTATTATTGTTGTTATTGTTATTATCATTATTATTAGTGTTATTATCATTATTACTACTGTTATTATCATTATTATTATTGTCATTACCATTATTATTATTGTTATTATCATTATCATTTCTGTTATTATCATTATTAGTATTGCTATTACCATTATTAGTATTGTTACTATTATTATTATTTATCTTACTATCATTATTATTATTGTTATTACCATTATTACTATTGTTATTATCATTACTATTTCTGTTATTATGATTATTATTATTGTTATTATCATTACTATTTCTGTTATTACCGTTATTATTATTGTTATTATCATTATTACTTCGTTTATTATCATTATTATTATTGTTATTATCATTATCATTTCTGTTATTATCAATATTATTATTTGCATTACCATTATTATTATTGTTATTATCATTATTATTATTGTTGTCACCATTATTATTATTGTTAATATCAGTATTATTTATGTTATTATCATTATTATTTCTGTTATTATCGTTATTATTTCTGTTATTATCATTATTATTAGTGTTATTATCATTATTATTGCTTTTATTATGATTATTATTATTGTTATTACCATTATTATTATTGTTATTATTATTATTATTATTACTGTTAATATCATAATTATTGTTGTTATTATCATTACCATTACTGTTATTATCATTATTATTTCTGTTATTATCATTATTAGTATTGTTATTACCATTATTATTTCTTTTTTAGCATTATTATTATTGTTATTATCATTATTATCTCTGTTATTATCATTATTATTGTTGTTATTATCATTATTATTGTTGTTATTATCAATGTTATTAGTGTTATTGTCACTATTATTTCTTTTATTATCATTATTACTATTGCTATTATCATTATCATTACTGTTATTATCATTTTTATGTCTGTTATTACCATTATTATTATTGTTATTATTATTATGATTTCTGTTATTATGATCTTATTATTGTTATTACCATTAATATTTCTGTTATTGTCATTATTGTTATTGTTAACACTATTATTATTATTGTTATTACCATTATTATTATTGTTATTATCATTACTATTTCTGTTATTACCGTTATTATTATTGTCATAATCATTATTACTACTGTTATTATCATTATTATTATTGTCATTACCATTATTATTATTGTTATTATCATTATTATTATTGTTATTATCAATATTATTAGTGTTAATGTCACTATTATTTCTTTTATTATCATTATTACTATTGCTATTATCATTATCATTACTGTTATTATCATTTTTATTTCAGTTATTATCATTATTATTATTGTTATTATCATTATTATTTCTGTTATTATCGTTATTATTATTGTTATTATCATTATAATTATTGTCATTATCGTTATTATTATTGTTATTACCATTATTATTATTGTCATTATCATTATTACTACTGTTATTATCATTATTATTATTGTCATTACCATTATTATTATTATTATCATTCTTATTATTGTTATTATTATTAATATTACTCTTAATATCATAATTACTGTTGCTAATATCATTATCATTACTGTTATTATCATTATTATTTCTGTTATTGTCATTATTGTTATTGTTAACACTATTATTATTATTGTTATTATCATTATTATTATTGTTATCACCATTACTATTATTGTTAATATCATTATTATTTATGTTATTATCATTATTATTTCTGTTATTATCGTTATTATTTCTGTTATTATCATTATTATTAGTGTTATTATCATTATTATTGCTTTTATTATCATTATTATTATTGTTATTACCATTATTATCATTGTTATTATCATTATTATTAGTGTTATTATCGTTATTATTATTGCTATTACCATTATTATTATTGTTATTCTCATTATTATTTCTGTTATTATCGTTATTATTATTGTTATTATCATTATTATTGTTGTTATTATCATTATCATTGTTGTTATTATCAATGTTATTAGTGTTATTGTCACTATTATTTCTTTTATTATCATTATTACTATTGCTATTATCATTATCATTACTGGTATTATCATTTTTATTTCTGTTATTATCATTATTATTATTGTTATTATCATTATTATTTCTGTTATTATCGTTATTATTATTGTTATTATCATTATTACTTCGTTTATTATCATTATTATTATTGTTATTATCATTATTATTTCTGTTATTATCAATATTATTATTGGCATTACCATTATTATTATTGTTATTATCATTATTATTTCTGTTATTATTATTGTTATTATTGTTATTATCATTATTATTAGTGTTATTATCATTATTACTACTTTTATTATCATTATTATTATTGTCATTACCATTATTATTATTGTTATTATCATTATTATTTCTGTTATTATCATTATTAGTATTGCTATTACCATTATTAGTATTGTTACTATTATTATTATTTATCTTATTATCATTATTATTATTGTTATTACTTTTATTATTATTATTATTTCTGTTATTATCAATATTATTACTGTCATTACAATTATTATTATTGTTATTATCATTATTATTTCTGTTATTGTCATTATTATTATTGTTATTATCACTATTATTTCTGTTATTATCATTATTGTTTCTGTTATTATCATTAGTATTATTGTTATCACCATTATTATTATTGTTTTATCATTACTATTTCTGTTATTATCGTTACTATTTCTGTTATTATCATTATTATTATTGTTAATATCATTATTATTTCTGTTATTATTATTATTATTATTGTTATTATCATTATTATTACTGTTATTACCATTATTATTATTGTTATTACCATTATTATTATTGTTATTACCATTATTATTATTGTTATTATCATTACTATTTCTGTTATTACCGTTATTATTATTGTCATTATCATTATTACTACTGTTATTATCATTATTATTATTGTCATTACCATTATTATCATTATTATCGTTCTTATTATTGTTATTATTATTATTATTACTGTTAATATCATAATTATTATTGTTATTATCATTATCATTACTGTTATTATCATCATTATTGTTGCTATTATCATTATCATTACTGTTATTATCATTATTAGTATTGTTATTATTATTATTATTACTGTTATTACCATTATTATTATTGCTATTATTACTATTATTTCTGTTATTATCATTATTATTATTGTTAATATCGTTATTATTTCTTGTATTATCATTATTATTATTGTTAATATCATTATTATTTATGTTATTATCATCATTATTGTTGTTTTATCAATACTATTTCTGTTATTATCGTTATCATTTCTGTTATTATCATTATTAGTTTTGTTATTATCATTATTATTTCTTGTATTATCATTATTATTATTGTTAATATCACTATTATTTATGTTATTATCATTATTATTGTTGTTATTATCATTATTATTGTCGTTAATGTCATTATTATTATTACTGTTATTATCTTTATTAATGTTGCTATTATCATTATCATGACTGTTATTATCAGTATTATTGTCGATAATACCATTATTATTATTGTTATTACCATTATTATTATTGTTATTATCATTATTATTATTGTTATTACCATTATTATTATAGTTAATATCATTATCTTTATTATTTCTGTTATTATCGTTATTATTTCTGTAATTATCATTATTATTAGCGTTATTATCATTATTATTTCTTTTATTATCATTATTATTATTGTTATTACCATTATTATTATTGTTATTATCATTATTATTTCTGTTATTATCGTTATTATTATTGTTATTACCATTACTATTATTGTTATTATCATTATCATTATTATTATTACCATTATTATGATTGTTATTACCATTATTATTATTATTACTGTTATTATCATTATTAGTATTGCTATGATCATTATCATTACTGGTATTATCATTATTATTTCTGTTATTGTCATTATTCTTATTGTTAACACTATTATTATTATTTTTATTATCATTATTATTATTGTCATTACCATTATTATTATTGTTATTACCATTATTATTATTGTTATTCTCATTACTATTTCTTTTATTATCGTTATTATTATTGTTATTATCATTATTATTATTGTTATTACCATTATTATTATTGTTATTATCATTATTATTTATGTTATTATCATTATTATTATTGTTATTACCGTTATTATTATTGTTATTATCAATATTATTTCTGTTATTGTCATTATTATTATTGTTATTATCATTATTATTTCTGTTATTATCACTATTATTATTGTTATTACCATTATCATTATTGTTATTATAATTATTATTTATGTTATTATCGTTATCATTATTGTTATTATCATTATTATTTATGTTATTATGATTATTATTATTGTTATTACCATTATTATTATTGTTATTATCATTACTATTTCTGTTATTATCGTTATTATTATTGTTATTATCATTATTACTTCTTTTATTATCATTATTATTATTGTTATTTTCATTATTATTTCTGTTATTATCAATATCATTATTGTTATTATCATTCTTATTTCTGTTATTGTCATTATTGTTATTGTTAACACTATGATTATTATTGGTATTATCATTATTATTTATGTTATTATCGTTATGATTATTGTTATTATCATTATTATTTCTGTTATTGTCATTATTGTTATTGTTAACACTACGATTATTATTGGTATTAGCATTATTATTTATGTTATTATCGTTATGATTATTGTTATTATCATTATTATATATGTTATTATCATTATTATTACTGTTATTACCATTATTATTATTGTTTTATCATTATTATTTCTGTTATTATCGTTATTATTTCTGTTATTATCATTATTAGTTTTGTTATTATCATTATTATTAGTGTTATTATCATTATCATTATAGTTATTATCATTATTATTATTATTATCATTCTTATTATTGTTATTATTATTATTATTATTACTGATAATATCATAATTATTGTTGTTATTATCATTATTATTATTGTTATTATCATTATTATTTCTGTTAGAATCATTACTATGGTTGTTATCTTCATTATTATTTCTGTTATTGTCACTGTTGTTATTGTTAACACTATTATTATTATTGTTATTATCATTATTATTTATGTTATTATGATTCTTAATATTGTTATTATTGTTATTATTATTATTATTATTATTACTGTTATTATCATCATTATTGTTGCTATTATCATTATTACAACTGTTATTATCATTATTATTGTCGTTAATGTCATTATTATTATTACTGTTATTATCTTTATTAGTATTGCTATTATCATTATCATTACTGTTATTATCATTATTATTGTCGATAATGCCATTATTATTATTGTTGTTACCATTATAATTATTGTTATTCTCATTATTATTTCTGTCATTATCGTTATTATTATTGTTCTTACCATTATTATTATTGTCATTATCATTATTATTTCTGTTATTATGATTATTATTATTGTTATTACCATTATTATTATTATTATTATCATTACTATTTCTGTTATTACCGTTATTATTATTGTTATTATCATTATTACCTCTTTTATTATCATTATTATTATTCTTATTATCCTTATTATCACTGTGATTATCAATATTATTATTATCGTTACCATTATTATTATTTTTATTATCATTATTATTTCTTTTATAAACATTATTATTATTGTTATTATCATTATTATTTCTGTTATTGTCATTATTGTTATTGTTAACACTATTATTATTATTGGTATTATCATTATTATTTATGTTATTATCGTTATTATTATTGTTATTATCATTATTATATATGTTATTATCATTAATATTTCTGTTATTATCGTAATTACTATTGTTGTTATTATCATTATTATTTATCTTATTATCATTATTATTATTGTTATTACCATTATTATTATTGTTATTATCATTATTAGTATTGCTATTATCATTGTTAGTATTGTTATCACCATTATTATTATTGTTTTATCATTACTATTTCTGTTATTATCGTTATTATTTCTGTTATTATCATTATTAGTTTTGTTATTATCGTTATTAATATTGTTATTATCATTATTATTTCTTTTATTATCATTATTATTATTGTTATTACCATTATTATTATTGTTATTATCACTATTATTTCTGTTATTATCGTTATTATTATTGTTATTACCATTACTATTATTGTTATTATCATTATCATTATTGTTATTACCATTATTCTGATTGTTATTACCATTATTATTATTATTACTGTTATTATCATTATTAGTATTGCTATTATCATTATTACTGTCGATAATGTCTTTATTATTATTGTTATTACCATTATTATTATGTTATTACCATTATTATTATTGTTATTATCATTATTATTTATGCTATTATCGTTATTATTATTGTTATTATCATTATTATTATTGTCATTACCATTATTATTATTGTTATTATCATCATTATTTATGTTATTATGATTATTATTATTGTTATTACCGTTATTATTATTGTTATTATCATTATTATTTCTGTTATTATCGTTATTATTATTGTTATTATCTTTATTATTGTTGTTATTATCATTATTATTGTTGTTATTATCAATGTTATTAGTGTTATTGTCACTATTATTTCTTTTATTATCATTATTACTATTGCTATTATCATTATCATTTCTGTTATTATCATTTTTATTTCTGTTATTATCATTATTATTATTGTTATTATCATTATTATTATTGTTATTATCATTACTATTTCTGTTATTTTCGTTATTATTATTGTTATTATCATTATTATTATTGTTATTATCATTATTATTACTGTTATTATCATTATTATTATAGTTAATATCATCATTATTGTTGTTATTATCACTATTGCTACTGTTATTATCATTATTATTATTGTCATTACCATTATTATTATTGTTATTATCATCATTATTTATGTTATTATAATTATTATTTATGTTATTATCGTTATCATTATTGTTATTATTATTATTATTTATGTTATTATGATTATTATTATTGTTATTACCGTTATTATTATTGTTATTATCATTATTATTTCTGTTATTTTCGTTATTATTATTGTTATTATCATTATTATTATTGTTATTATCATTATTATTACTGTTATTATCATTATTATTATAGTTAATATCATCATTATTGTTGTTATTATCACTATTGCTACTGTTATTATCATTATTATTACTGTTATTACCATTATTATTATTGTTTTATCATTATTATTTCTGTTATTATCGTTATTATTATTGTTCTTACCATTATTATTATTGTTATTATCATTATTATTTCTGTTATTATGATTATTATTATTGTTATTACCATTATTATTATTATTATTATCATTACTATTTCTGTTATTACCGTTATTATTATTGTTATTATCATTATTACCTCTTTTATTATCATTATTATTATTGTTATTATCCTTATTATCACTGTGATTATCAATATTATTATTATCGTTACCATTATTATTATTTTTATTATCATTATTATTTCTTTTATAAACATTATTATTATTGTTATTATCATTATTATTTCTGTTATTGTCATTATTGTTATTGTTAACACTATTATTATTATTGGTATTATCATTATTATTTATGTTATTATCGTTATTATTATTGTTATTATCATTATTATTTATCTTATTATCATTATTATTATTGTTATTACCGTTATTATTATTGTCATTACCATTATTATTATTATTATCGTTCTTATTATTGTCATTATTATTATTATTACTGTTAATATCATAATTATTGTTGTTATTATCATTATCATTACTGTTATTATCATTATTATTTATGTTATTATCATTATTAGTATTATTATTATCATTATTATTATTGTTATTACCATTATTATTATTGTTATTATCATTAATATTTCTGTTATTGTCATTATTGTTATTGTTAACACTATTATTATTATTGTTATTACCATTATTATTATTATTATTTCTGTTATTATCAATATTATTACTGTCATTACAATTATTATTATTGTTATTATCATTATTATATATGTTATTATCATTATTAGTTTTGTTATTATCATTGTTATTATCTTTATTATTAGTGTTATTATCATTATTATTATAGTTATTATCATCATTACTGTTGTTATTATCATTATTACTACTGTTATTATCATTATTATTATTGTCATTAGCATTATTATTATTATTATCATTCTTATTATTGTTATGATCATTATCATTACTGTTATTATCATCATTATTGTTGCTATTATCATTATCATTACTGTTATTATCATTATTATTATTGTTATTATCACTATTATTTCTGTTATTATCATTAGTATTATTGTTATTATCATTATTGTTTCTGTTATTATCATTAGTATTATTGTTATCACCATTATTATTATTGTTTTATCATTACTCTTTCTGTTATTATCGTTACGATTTCTGTTATTATCATTATTATTATTGTTATTATCATTATTATTTCTGTTAGAATCATTATTATGGTTGTTATCTTCATTATTATTTCTGTTATTGTCACTGTTGTTATTGTTAACACTATTATTATTATTGTTATTATCATTATTATTTATGTTATTATGATTCTTAATATTGTTTTTATTGTTATTATTATTATTATTATTATTACTGTTATTATCATCATTATTGTTGCTATTATCATTATTACAACTCTTATTATCATTATTATTGTCGTTAATGTCATTATTATTATTACTGTTATTATCTTTATTAGTATTGCTATTATCATTATCATTACTGTTATTATCATTATTATTGTCGATAATGCCATTATTATTATTGTTGTTACCATTATTATTATTGTTATTCTCATTATTATTTCTGTCATTATCGTTATTATTATTGTTCTTACCATTATTATTATTGTTATTATCATTATTATTTCTGTTATTATGATTATTATTATTGTTATTACCATTATTATTATTATTATTATCATTACTATTTCTGTTATTACCGTTATTATTATTGTTATTATCATTATTACCTCTTTTATTATCATTATTATTATTGTTATTATCCTTATTATCACTGTGATTATCAATATTATTATTATCGTTACCATTATTATTATTTTTATTATCATTATTATTTCTTTTATAAACATTATTATTATTGTTATTATCATTATTATTTCTGTTATTGTCATTATTGTTATTGTTAACACTATTATTATTATTGTTATTACCGTTATTATTATTGTCATTACCATTATTATTATTATTATCGTTCTTATTATTGTCATTATTATTATTATTACTGTTAATATCATAATTATTGTTGTTATTATCATTATCATTACTGTTATTATCATTATTATTTATGTTATTATCATTATTAGTATTATTATTATCATTATTATTATTGTTATTTCCATTATTATTATTGTTATTACCATTATTATTATTATTATTTCTGTTATTATCAATATTATTACTGTCATTACAATTATTATTATTGTTATTATCATTATTATTTCTATTATTGTCATTATTATTGTTGTTAACACTATTATTATTATTGGTATCATCATTATTATTTATGTTATTATCGTTATGATTATTGTTATTATCATTATTATATATGTTATTATCATTATTAGTTTTGTTATTATCATTGTTATTATCTTTATTATTAGTGTTATTATCATTATTATTATAGTTATTATCATCATTACTGTTGTTATTATCATTATTACTACTGTTATTATCATTATTATTATTGTCATTAGCATTATTATTATTATTATCATTCTTATTATTGTTATGATCATTATCATTACTGTTATTATCATCATTATTGTTGCTATTATCATTATCATTACTGTTATTATCATTATTATTATTGTTATTATCACTATTATTTCTGTTATTATCATTAGTATTATTGTTATTATCATTATTGTTTCTGTTATTATCATTAGTATTATTGTTATCACCATTATTATTATTGTTTTATCATTACTCTTTCTGTTATTATCGTTACGATTTCTGTTATTATCATTATTATTATTGTTAATATCATTATTATTTCTGTTATTATTATTATTATTATTGTTATTATCATTATAATTACTGTTATTACCATTATTATTATTGTCATTACCATTATTATTATTGTTATTACCATTATTATTATTGTTATTATCATTACTATTTCTGTTATTACCGTTATTATTATTGTCATTATCATTATTACTACTGTTATTATCATTATTATTATTGTCATTACCATTATTATTATTATTATCGTTCTTATTATTGTTATTATAATTATTATTACTGTTAATATCATAATTATTATTGTTATTATCATTATCATTACTGTTATTATCATCATTATTGTTGCTATTATCATTATCATTACTGTTATTATCATTATTAGTATTGTTATTATTATTATTATTACTGTTATTACCATTATTATTATTGCTATTATTACTATTATTTCTGTTATTATGATTATTATTATTGTTATTATCGTTATTATTTCTTGTATTATCATTATTATTATTGTTAATATCATTATTATTTATGTTATTATCATCATTATTGTTGTTTTATCAATACTATTTCTGTTATTATCGTTATCATTTCTGTTATTATCATTATTAGTTTTGTTATTATCATTATTATTTCTTGTATTATCATTATTATTATTGTTAATATCACTATTATTTATGTTATTATCATTATTATTGTTGTTATTATCATTATTATTGTCGTTAATGTCATTATTATTATTACTGTTATTATCTTTATTAATGTTGCTATTATCATTATCATGACTGTTATTATCAGTATTATTGTCGATAATACCATTATTATTATTGTTATTACCATTATTATTATTGTTATTATCATTATTATTATTGTTATTACCATTATTATTATAGTTAATATCATTATCTTTATTATTTCTGTTATTATCGTTATTATTTCTGTAATTATCATTATTATTAGCGTTATTATCATTATTATTTCTTTTATTATCATTATTATTATTGTTATTACCATTATTATTATTGTTATTATCATTATTATTTCTGTTATTATCGTTATTATTATTGTTATTACCATTACTATTATTGTTATTATCATTATCATTATTATTATTACCATTATTATGATTGTTATTACCATTATTATTATTATTACTGTTATTATCATTATTAGTATTGCTATGATCATTATCATTACTGGTATTATCATTATTATTTCTGTTATTGTCATTATTCTTATTGTTAACACTATTATTATTATTTTTATTATCATTATTATTATTGTCATTACCATTATTATTATTGTTATTACCATTATTATTATTGCTATTCTCATTACTATTTCTTTTATTATCGTTATTATTATTGTTATTATCATTATTATTATTGTTATTACCATTATTATTATTGTTATTATCATTATTATTTATGTTATTATCATTATTATTATTGTTATTACCGTTATTATTATTGTTATTATCAATATTATTTCTGTTATTGTCATTATTATTATTGTTATTATCATTATTATTTCTGTTATTATCACTATTATTATTGTTATTACCATTATCATTATTGTTATTATAATTATTATTTATGTTATTATCGTTATCATTATTGTTATTATCATTATTATTTATGTTATTATGATTATTATTATTGTTATTACCATTATTATTATTGTTATTATCATTACTATTTCTGTTATTATCGTTATTATTATTGTTATTATCATTATTACTTCTTTTATTATCATTATTATTATTGTTATTTTCATTATTATTTCTGTTATTATCAATATCATTATTGTTATTATCATTCTTATTTCTGTTATTGTCATTATTGTTATTGTTAACACTATGATTATTATTGGTATTATCATTATTATTTATGTTATTATCGTTATGATTATTGTTATTATCATTATTATTTCTGTTATTGTCATTATTGTTATTGTTAACACTACGATTATTATTGGTATTAGCATTATTATTTATGTTATTATCGTTATGATTATTGTTATTATCATTATTATATATGTTATTATCATTATTATTACTGTTATTACCATTATTATTATTGTTTTATCATTATTATTTCTGTTATTATCGTTATTATTTCTGTTATTATCATTATTAGTTTTGTTATTATCATTATTATTAGTGTTATTATCATTATCATTATAGTTATTATCATTATTATTATTATTATCATTCTTATTATTGTTATTATTATTATTATTATTACTGATAATATCATAATTATTGTTGTTATTATCATTATTATTATTGTTATTATCATTATTATTTCTGTTAGAATCATTACTATGGTTGTTATCTTCATTATTATTTCTGTTATTGTCACTGTTGTTATTGTTAACACTATTATTATTATTGTTATTATCATTATTATTTATGTTATTATGATTCTTAATATTGTTATTATTGTTATTATTATTATTATTATTATTACTGTTATTATCATCATTATTGTTGCTATTATCATTATTACAACTGTTATTATCATTATTATTGTCGTTAATGTCATTATTATTATTACTGTTATTATCTTTATTAGTATTGCTATTATCATTATCATTACTGTTATTATCATTATTATTGTCGATAATGCCATTATTATTATTGTTGTTACCATTATAATTATTGTTATTCTCATTATTATTTCTGTCATTATCGTTATTATTATTGTTCTTACCATTATTATTATTGTCATTATCATTATTATTTCTGTTATTATGATTATTATTATTGTTATTACCATTATTATTATTATTATTATCATTACTATTTCTGTTATTACCGTTATTATTATTGTTATTATCATTATTACCTCTTTTATTATCATTATTATTATTCTTATTATCCTTATTATCACTGTGATTATCAATATTATTATTATCGTTACCATTATTATTATTTTTATTATCATTATTATTTCTTTTATAAACATTATTATTATTGTTATTATCATTATTATTTCTGTTATTGTCATTATTGTTATTGTTAACACTATTATTATTATTGGTATTATCATTATTATTTATGTTATTATCGTTATTATTATTGTTATTATCATTATTATATATGTTATTATCATTAATATTTCTGTTATTATCGTAATTACTATTGTTGTTATTATCATTATTATTTATCTTATTATCATTATTATTATTGTTATTACCATTATTATTATTGTTATTATCATTATTAGTATTGCTATTATCATTGTTAGTATTGTTATCACCATTATTATTATTGTTTTATCATTACTATTTCTGTTATTATCGTTATTATTTCTGTTATTATCATTATTAGTTTTGTTATTATCGTTATTAATATTGTTATTATCATTATTATTTCTTTTATTATCATTATTATTATTGTTATTACCATTATTATTATTGTTATTATCACTATTATTTCTGTTATTATCGTTATTATTATTGTTATTACCATTACTATTATTGTTATTATCATTATCATTATTGTTATTACCATTATTCTGATTGTTATTACCATTATTATTATTATTACTGTTATTATCATTATTAGTATTGCTATTATCATTATTACTGTCGATAATGTCTTTATTATTATTGTTATTACCATTATTATTATGTTATTACCATTATTATTATTGTTATTATCATTATTATTTATGCTATTATCGTTATTATTATTGTTATTATCATTATTATTGTTGTTATTATCATTATTATTATCGTTATTATCATTATTAGTATTGCTATTATCATTATTAGTATTGTTATTATCATTATTATTTCTGTTATTGTCATTATTGTTATTGTTAACACTATTATTATTATTTTTATTATCATTATTATTTATGTTATTATTATTATTATTATTACTGTTATTATCATTATTATTAGTGTTATTATTATTATTATTATTATAGTTAATATCATGAATATAGTTCTTTTTATCATTATTGTTACCGTTATTACCATTATTATTTCTTTTATTATCGTTATTATTATTATTGTTATTATCATTATTATTATTGTCATTACCATTATTATTATTGTTATTACCATTATTATTATTGTTATTATCATTATTATCTCTGTTATTATTATTATTATTATTGTTATTATCATTATTATTTCTGTTATTATCATTATTAGTATTGCTATTACTATTATTAGTATTGTTACTATTATTATTATTTATCTTATTATCATTATTATTATTGTTATTACAATTATTACTATTGTTATTATCATTACTATTTCTGTTATTATCATTAATAGTATTGCTATTATCATTATTAGTATTGTTATTATTATTATTATTACTGTTATTACCATTATTATTATTGTCATTATCATTATTATTTCTGTTATTGTCATTATTGTTATTGTTACCACTATTATTATTATTGTTATTATGATTATTATTTATGCTATTATCGTTATTATTATTGTTATTATCATTATTATTATTGTTATCACCATTATTATTATTGTTTTATCATTACTATTTCTGTTATTATCGTTATTATTTCTGTCATTATCATTATTAGTTTTGTTATTATCATTATTATTTCTGTTATTATCATTATTATTATTATTATTACCATTATCATTATTGTTATTATAATTATTATTTATGTTATTATCGTTATCATTATTGTTACTACCATTATTATTATTGTTATTATCATTATTATTATTGTTATTCTCATTATTATTATTATTATCGTTCTTATTATTGTTATTATTATTATTATTACTGTTAATATCATAATTATTGTTGTTATTATCATTATCATTACTGTTAATATCCTTATTATTTCTGTTATTATCATTATTAGTATTATTATTATCATTATTATTTCTTTTATTATCATTATTATTATTGTTATTACCATTATTATTATTGTTAACAGTATTATTATTATTGGTATTATCATTATTATTTATGTTATTATCGTTATGATTATTGTTATTATCATTATTGTTTCTGTTATTATCATTATTATTATTGTTATTATCACTATTATTTCTGGTATTATCATTATTATTATTGTTATTACCATTATTATTATCATTATAATTATTGTTATTACCGTTATTATTATTTTTATTATCATTATTATTTCCGTTATTGACATTACTGTTATTGTTATTATCATTATTACTGTCGATAATGTCATTATTATTACTACTGTTATTATCATTATTACTGTCGTTAATGTCATTATCATTACTACTGTTATTATCTTTATTAGTATTGCTATTATCATTATCATTACTGTTATTATCTTTGTTATTGTCGATATTGCCATTATTATTATTGTTATTACCATTATTATGATTGTTATTATCATTATTGTTTCTATTATTATCATTATTATTATTGTTATTATCACTATTATTTCAGGCATTATCATTATTATTATTGTTATTACAATTATTACTATTATTATTATCATTATTATTTCTGTTATTATCATTATTATTATTGTTATTACCATTATTATTATTCGTATTATCATTATTATTAGTGTTATTATCATTATTATTTGTGTTATTATCATTATTATTATTGTTATTATCATTATTATTATTGTTATTATCATTATTGTTTCTGTTATTATCATTATTATTATTGTTATTATCACTATTATTTCTGGTATTATCATTATTATTATTGTTATTACCATTATTATTATCATTATAATTATTGTTATTACCATTATTATTATTTTTATTATCATTATTATTTCTGTTATTGACATTACTGTTATTGTTATTATCATTATTATTGTCGTTAATGTCATTATTATTACTACTGTTATTATCTTTATTAGTATTGCTATTATCATTATCATTACTGTTATTATCTTTATTATTGTCGATATTGCCATTATTATTATTGTTATTACCATTATTATTATTGTTATTATCACTATTATTTCAGGCATTATCATTATTATTATTATTATTACAATTATTACTATTTTTATTATCATTATTATTTCTGTTATTATCATTATTATTATTGTTATTACCATTATTATTATTCGTATTATCATTATTATTAGTGTTATTATCATTATTATTATTGTTATTATCATTATTGTTTCTGTTATTATCATTATTATTATTGTTATTATCACTATTATTTCTTTTATTATCATTATTATTATTGTTAGTACCATTATTATTATTGTTATTATCATTATTATTTCTGTTATTATCGTTATTATTATTGATATTATCAATATTATTATCGTCATTACCACTACTATTATTGTTATTATCATTCTTATTATTGTTATTATTAATATTATTACTGTTATGATCGTCATTATTGTTGTTATTATCATTCTTATTATTGTTATTATTATTATTATTACTGTTATGATCGTCATTATTGTTGTTATTATCATTATTATTATTGTTATTATCGTTGTTATTTCTGTTATTATCGCTATTATTTCTGTTATTATCATTATTAGTATTGTTATTATCATTATTATTTCTGTTATTATTATTATTATTATTGTTATTATCATTATTATTTATGTTATTACCATTATTATTATTGTTATTATCATTATTATTTCTGTTATTATCGTTATTATTATTGTTATTATCATTATTATTGTCGTTAATGACATTATTATTATTACTGTTATTATCTTTAGTAGTATTGCTATTATCATTATCATTATTGTTATTATCTTTCTTATTTCTTTTATAATCATTATTATTATTGTTAATATCATCATTACTGTTGCTATTATCATTATTACTACTGTTATTATCATCATTATTGTTGTTATTATCATTATCAATACTGTCATTATCATTATTATTTCTGTTATTATCGTTATTATATCTGTTATTATTATTATTATAGTTATTATCATTATTATTTATCTTATTATCATTATTATTATTGTTATTACCATTATTATTATTGTTATTATCATTATTAGTATTGCTATTATCATTATTAGTTTTGTTATTATTATTATTATTACTGTTATTATCATTATTATTATTAATATTATCACTATTATCTCTGTTATTATCATTATCATTATTATTGTTGTTATTACCATTATTATTATTGTTATTATCATTATTGTTTCCGTTATTATCATTAGTATTATTGTTATCAACATTATTATTATTGTTTTATCATTACTATTTCTGTTATTATCGTTATTATTATTGTTATTATCATTATTATTATTGTTATTATCATTAATATTTATGGTATTATCATTATTAGTTTTGTTATTATCATTATTATTGTCGTTAATGTCATTATTATTATTACTGTTATTATTTTTATTAGTGTTGCTATTATCATTATCATCACTGTTATTATCATTATTATTATTGATATTACCATTATTATTATAGTTAATATCATTATCATTATTATTTCTGTTATTATCGTTATTATTTCTGTTATTATCATTATTATTAGTGTTATTATCATTATTATTTATGTTATTATCGTTATTATTATTGTTATTATCATTATTATTATTGTTATTATCATTATTAGTATTGCTATTATCATTATTATTTCTGTTATTATTATTGTTATTATCATTGTTATTATTGGCATTACCATTATTATTATTGTTATTATCATTCTCATTATTGTTATTATTATTATTATTATTGTTATTACCATTATTATTATTGTTATTCTCATTAATATTTCTGTTATTATCGTCATTATTATTGTTATTCTCATTATTATTTCTGTTATTATCGTCATTATTATTGTTATTATCATTATTATTATTGTTATTACCATTAATATTTCTGTTATTGTCATTATTGTTATTGTTAACGCTATTTTTATTATTGTTATTACGATCATTATTATTGTTATTATCATTATAATTATTGTTATTACCATTATTATTATTGTCATTACCATTATTGTTATTGTTATTATCATTATAATTACTGTTATTACCATTATTATTATTGTCATTACCATTATTATTATTGTTATTACCATTATTATTATTGTTATTATCATTACTATTTCTGTTATTACCGTTATTATTATTGTCATTATCATTATTACTACTGTTATTATCATTATTATTATTGTCATTACCATTATTATTATTATTATCGTTCTTATTATTGTTATTATAATTATTATTACTGTTAATATCATAATTATTATTGTTATTATCATTATCATTACTGTTATTATCATCATTATTGTTGCTATTATCATTATCATTACTGTTATTATCATTATTAGTATTGTTATTATTATTATTATTACTGTTATTACCATTATTATTATTGCTATTATTACTATTATTTCTGTTATTATGATTATTATTATTGTTATTATCGTTATTATTTCTTGTATTATCATTATTATTATTGTTAATATCATTATTATTTATGTTATTATCATCATTATTGTTGTTTTATCAATACTATTTCTGTTATTATCGTTATCATTTCTGTTATTATCATTATTAGTTTTGTTATTATCATTATTATTTCTTGTATTATCATTATTATTATTGTTAATATCATTATTATTTATGTTATTATCATTATTATTGTCGTTAATGTCATTATTATTATTACTGTTATTATCTTTATTAATGTTGCTATTATCATTATCATGACTGTTATTATCAGTATTATTGTCGATAATACCATTATTATTATTGTTATTACCATTATTATTATTGTTATTATCATTATTATTATTGTTATTACCATTATTATTATAGTTAATATCATTATCTTTATTATTTCTGTTATTATCGTTATTATTTCTGTAATTATCATTATTATTAGCGTTATTATCATTATTATTTCTTTTATTATCATTATTATTATTGTTATTACCATTATTATTATTGTTATTATCATTATTATTTCTGTTATTATCGTTATTATTATTGTTATTACCATTACTATTATTGTTATTATCATTATCATTATTATTATTACCATTATTATGATTGTTATTACCATTATTATTATTATTACTGTTATTATCATTATTAGTATTGCTATGATCATTATCATTACTGGTATTATCATTATTATTTCTGTTATTGTCATTATTCTTATTGTTAACACTATTATTATTATTTTTATTATCATTATTATTATTGTCATTACCATTATTATTATTGTTATTACCATTATTATTATTGTTATTCTCATTACTATTTCTTTTATTATCGTTATTATTATTGTTATTATCATTATTATTATTGTTATTACCATTATTATTATTGTTATTATCATTATTATTTATGTTATTATCATTATTATTATTGTTATTACCGTTATTATTATTGTTATTATCAATATTATTTCTGTTATTGTCATTATTATTATTGTTATTATCATTATTATTTCTGTTATTATCACTATTATTATTGTTATTACCATTATCATTATTGTTATTATAATTATTATTTATGTTATTATCGTTATCATTATTGTTATTATCATTATTATTTATGTTATTATGATTATTATTATTGTTATTACCATTATTATTATTGTTATTATCATTACTATTTCTGTTATTATCGTTATTATTATTGTTATTATCATTATTACTTCTTTTATTATCATTATTATTATTGTTATTTTCATTATTATTTCTGTTATTATCAATATCATTATTGTTATTATCATTCTTATTTCTGTTATTGTCATTATTGTTATTGTTAACACTATGATTATTATTGGTATTATCATTATTATTTATGTTATTATCGTTATGATTATTGTTATTATCATTATTATTTCTGTTATTGTCATTATTGTTATTGTTAACACTACGATTATTATTGGTATTAGCATTATTATTTATGTTATTATCGTTATGATTATTGTTATTATCATTATTATATATGTTATTATCATTATTATTACTGTTATTACCATTATTATTATTGTTTTATCATTATTATTTCTGTTATTATCGTTATTATTTCTGTTATTATCATTATTAGTTTTGTTATTATCATTATTATTAGTGTTATTATCATTATCATTATAGTTATTATCATTATTATTATTATTATCATTCTTATTATTGTTATTATTATTATTATTATTACTGATAATATCATAATTATTGTTGCTATTATCATTATTACAACTGTTATTATCATTATTATTGTCGTTAATGTCATTATTATTATTACTGTTATTATCTTTATTAGTATTGCTATTATCATTATCATTACTGTTATTATCATTATTATTGTCGATAATGCCATTATTATTATTGTTGTTACCATTATAATTATTGTTATTCTCATTATTATTTCTGTCATTATCGTTATTATTATTGTTCTTACCATTATTATTATTGTCATTATCATTATTATTTCTGTTAGAATCATTACTATGGTTGTTATCTTCATTATTATTTCTGTTATTGCCACTGTTGTTATTGTTAACACTATTATTATTATTGTTATTATCATTATTATTTATGTTATTATGATTCTTAATATTGTTATTATTGTTATTATTATTATTATTATTATTACTGTTATTATCATCATTATTGTTGCTATTATCATTATTACAACTGTTATTATCATTATTATTGTCGTTAATGTCATTATTATTATTACTGTTATTATCTTTATTAGTATTGCTATTATCATTATCATTACTGTTATTATCATTATTATTGTCGATAATGCCATTATTATTATTGTTGTTACCATTATAATTATTGTTATTCTCATTATTATTTCTGTCATTATCGTTATTATTATTGTTCTTACCATTATTATTATTGTCATTATCATTATTATTTCTGTTATTATGATTATTATTATTGTTATTACCATTATTATTATTATTATTATCATTACTATTTCTGTTATTACCGTTATTATTATTGTTATTATCATTATTACCTCTTTTATTATCATTATTATTATTCTTATTATCCTTATTATCACTGTGATTATCAATATTATTATTATCGTTACCATTATTATTATTTTTATTATCATTATTATTTCTTTTATAAACATTATTATTATTGTTATTATCATTATTATTTCTGTTATTGTCATTATTGTTATTGTTAACACTATTATTATTATTGGTATTATCATTATTATTTATGTTATTATCGTTATTATTATTGTTATTATCATTATTATATATGTTATTATCATTAATATTTCTGTTATTATCGTAATTACTATTGTTGTTATTATCATTATTATTTATCTTATTATCATTATTATTATTGTTATTACCATTATTATTATTGTTATTATCATTATTAGTATTGCTATTATCATTGTTAGTATTGTTATCACCATTATTATTATTGTTTTATCATTACTATTTCTGTTATTATCGTTATTATTTCTGTTATTATCATTATTAGTTTTGTTATTATCGTTATTAATATTGTTATTATCATTATTATTTCTTTTATTATCATTATTATTATTGTTATTACCATTATTATTATTGTTATTATCACTATTATTTCTGTTATTATCGTTATTATTATTGTTATTACCATTACTATTATTGTTATTATCATTATCATTATTGTTATTACCATTATTCTGATTGTTATTACCATTATTATTATTATTACTGTTATTATCATTATTAGTATTGCTATTATCATTATTACTGTCGATAATGTCTTTATTATTATTGTTATTACCATTATTATTATGTTATTACCATTATTATTATTGTTATTATCATTATTATTTATGCTATTATCGTTATTATTATTGTTATTATCATTATTATTGTTGTTATTATCATTATTATTATTGTTATTATCATTATTAGTATTGCTATTATCATTATTAGTATTGTTATTACCATTATTATTTCTGTTATTGTCATTATTGTTATTGTTAACACTATTATTATTATTTTTATTATCATTATTATTTATGTTATTATTATTATTATTATTACTGTTATTATCATTATTATTAGTGTTATTATTATTATTATTATTATAGTTAATATCATGAATATAGTTCTTTTTATCATTATTCTTACCGTTATTACCATTATTATTTCTTTTATTATCGTTATTATTATTATTGTTATTATCATTATTATTATTGTCATTACCATTATTATTATTGTTATTACCATTATTATTATTGTTATTATCATTATTATCTCTGTTATTATTATTATTATTATTGTTATTATCATTATTATTTCTGTTATTATCATTATTAGTATTGCTATTACCATTATTAGTATTGTTACTATTATTATTATTTATCTTATTATCATTATTATTATTGTTATTACAATTATTACTATTGTTATTATCATTACTATTTCTGTTATTATCATTAATAGTATTGCTATTATCATTATTAGTATTGTTATTATTATTATTATTACTGTTATTACCATTATTATTATTGTCATTATCATTATTATTTCTGTTATTGTCATTATTGTTATTGTTACCACTATTATTATTATTGTTATTATGATTATTATTTATGCTATTATCGTTATTATTATTGTTATTATCATTATTATTATTGTTATTCTCATTATTATTATTATTATCGTTCTTATTATTGTTATTATTATTATTATTACTGTTAATATCATAATTATTGTTGTTATTATCATTATCATTACTGTTAATATCCTTATTATTTCTGTTATTATCATTATTAGTATTATTATTATCATTATTATTTCTTTTATTATCATTATTATTATTGTTATTACCATTATTATTATTATTATTTCTGTTATTGTCATTATTATTATTGTTAACAGTATTATTATTATTGGTATTATCATTATTATTTATGTTATTATCGTTATGATTATTGTTATTATCATTATTGTTTCTGTTATTATCATTATTATTATTGTTATTATCACTATTATTTCTGGTATTATCATTATTATTATTGTTATTACCATTATTATTATCATTATAATTATTGTTATTACCGTTATTATTATTTTTATTATCATTATTATTTCCGTTATTGACATTACTGTTATTGTTATTATCATTATTACTGTCGATAATGTCATTATTATTACTACTGTTATTATCATTATTACTGTCGTTAATGTCATTATCATTACTACTGTTATTATCTTTATTAGTATTGCTATTATCATTATCATTACTGTTATTATCTTTGTTATTGTCGATATTGCCATTATTATTATTGTTATTACCATTATTATTATTGTTATTATCATTATTGTTTCTATTATTATCATTATTATTATTGTTATTATCACTATTATTTCAGGCATTATCATTATTATTATTGTTATTACAATTATTACTATTATTATTATCATTATTATTTCTGTTATTATCATTATTATTATTGTTATTACCATTATTATTATTCGTATTATCATTATTATTAGTGTTATTATCATTATTATTTGTGTTATTATCATTATTATTATTGTTATTATCATTATTATTATTGTTATTATCATTATTGTTTCTGTTATTATCATTATTATTATTGTTATTATCACTATTATTTCTGGTATTATCATTATTATTATTGTTATTACCATTATTATTATCATTATAATTATTGTTATTACCATTATTATTATTTTTATTATCATTATTATTTCTGTTATTGACATTACTGTTATTGTTATTATCATTATTATTGTCGTTAATGTCATTATTATTACTACTGTTATTATCTTTATTAGTATTGCTATTATCATTATCATTACTGTTATTATCTTTATTATTGTCGATATTGCCATTATTATTATTGTTATTACCATTATTATTATTGTTATTATCATTATTGTTTCTATTATTATCATTATTATTATTGTTATTATCACTATTATTTCAGGCATTATCATTATTATTATTATTATTACAATTATTACTATTTTTATTATCATTATTATTTCTGTTATTATCATTATTATTATTGTTATTACCATTATTATTATTCGTATTATCATTATTATTAGTGTTATTATCATTATTATTATTGTTATTATCATTATTGTTTCTGTTATTATCATTATTATTATTGTTATTATCACTATTATTTCTTTTATTATCATTATTATTATTGTTAGTACCATTATTATTATTGTTATTATCATTATTATTTCTGTTATTATCGTTATTATTATTGATATTATCAATATTATTATCGTCATTACCACTACTATTATTGTTATTATCATTCTTATTATTGTTATTATTAATATTATTACTGTTATGATCGTCATTATTGTTGTTATTATCATTCTTATTATTGTTATTATTATTATTATTACTGTTATGATCGTCATTATTGTTGTTATTATCATTATTATTATTGTTATTATCGTTGTTATTTCTGTTATTATCGCTATTATTTCTGTTATTATCATTATTAGTATTGTTATTATCATTATTATTTCTGTTATTATTATTATTATTATTGTTATTATCATTATTATTTATGTTATTACCATTATTATTATTGTTATTATCATTATTATTTCTGTTATTATCGTTATTATTATTGTTATTATCATTATTATTGTCGTTAATGACATTATTATTATTACTGTTATTATCTTTAGTAGTATTGCTATTATCATTATCATTATTGTTATTATCTTTCTTATTTCTTTTATAATCATTATTATTATTGTTAATATCATCATTACTGTTGCTATTATCATTATTACTACTGTTATTATCATCATTATTGTTGTTATTATCATTATCAATACTGTCATTATCATTATTATTTCTGTTATTATCGTTATTATATCTGTTATTATTATTATTATAGTTATTATCATTATTATTTATCTTATTATCATTATTATTATTGTTATTACCATTATTATTATTGTTATTATCATTATTAGTATTGCTATTATCATTATTAGTTTTGTTATTATTATTATTATTACTGTTATTATCATTATTATTATTAATATTATCACTATTATCTCTGTTATTATCATTATCATTATTATTGTTGTTATTACCATTATTATTATTGTTATTATCATTATTGTTTCCGTTATTATCATTAGTATTATTGTTATCAACATTATTATTATTGTTTTATCATTACTATTTCTGTTATTATCGTTATTATTATTGTTATTATCATTATTATTATTGTTATTATCATTAATATTTATGGTATTATCATTATTAGTTTTGTTATTATCATTATTATTGTCGTTAATGTCATTATTATTATTACTGTTATTATCTTTATTAGTGTTGCTATTATCATTATCATCACTGTTATTATCATTATTATTATTGATATTACCATTATTATTATAGTTAATATCATTATCATTATTATTTCTGTTATTATCGTTATTATTTCTGTTATTATCATTATTATTAGTGTTATTATCATTATTATTTATGTTATTATCGTTATTATTATTGTTATTATCATTATTATTATTGTTATTATCATTATTAGTATTGCTATTATCATTATTATTTCTGTTATTATTATTGTTATTATCATTGTTATTATTGGCATTACCATTATTATTATTGTTATTATCATTCTCATTATTGTTATTATTATTATTATTATTGTTATTACCATTATTATTATTGTTATTCTCATTAATATTTCTGTTATTATCGTCATTATTATTGTTATTCTCATTATTATTTCTGTTATTATCGTCATTATTATTGTTATTATCATTATTATTATTGTTATTACCATTAATATTTCTGTTATTGTCATTATTGTTATTGTTAACGCTATTTTTATTATTGTTATTACGATCATTATTATTGTTATTATCATTATAATTATTGTTATTACCATTATTATTATTGTCATTACCATTATTGTTATTGTTATTATCATTATTATTTCTTTTATAATCATTATTATTATTGTTATTACCATTATTATTATTGTTATTATCATTATTATTTCCGTTATTATCGTTATTATTTCTGTTATTATCATTATTATTATTGTTATTATCATTATTATTATTGTTATTACCATTATTATTATTGTTATTATCATTATTGTTTCTGTTATTATCATTATTATTATTGTTATTATCATTATTATTATTGTTATTACCATTATTATTATTGTTACTATCATTACTGTTTCTGTTATTATCATTCTTATTATTGTTATTACCATTATTATTATAGTTATTATCATAATTATTGTTGTTATTATCATTATTAGTATTGCTATTATCATCATCATTACTGTTATTGTTAACACTATTATTATTATTGTTATTATCATTATTATTAGTGTTATTATCACTATTATTTCTGTTATTATCATTATCATTTCTGTTATTATCATTATTATTGTCGATAATGCCATTATTCTTACTGTTATTCTCATTATTATTTCTGTTATGATCGTTACTATTGTTGTTAATATCATTATTATTTCTTTATTATCATTATTATTATTGTTATTACCTTTACTATTATTGTCATTATCATTATTATTTCTGTTATTATCATTATTATTATTGTTATTACCATTATTATTATTGTTACTATCATTACTGTTTCTGCTATTATCATTATTATTATTGTTATTACCATTATTATTATGGTTATTATCATCATCATTGTCGTTATTATCATTATTAGTATTGCTATTATCATCATCATTACTGTTATTGTTAACACTATTATTATTATTGTTATTATCATTATTATTAGTGTTATTATCACTATTATTTCTGTTATTATCATTATTAGTATTGCTATTATCATTATCATGACTGTTATTATCATTATTATTATTGTTATTACCATTATTATTATTGTTACTATCATTACTGTTTCTGTTATTATCATTCTTATTATTGTTATTACCATTATTATTATAGTTATTATCATTATTATTGTTGTTGTTATCATTATTAGTATTGGTATTATCATCATCATTACTGTTATTGTTAACACTATTATTATTATTGTTATTATCATTATTATTAGTGTTATTATCACTATTATTTCTATTATTATCATTATTATTATTGCTATTATCTTTATCATTTCTGTTATTATCATTATTATTGTCGATAATGCCATTATTATTATTGTTATTCTCATTATTATTTTTGTTACTATCGTTATTATTATTGTTATTATCATTATTATTTCTTTTATTATCATTATTATTATTGTTATTACCATTATGATTATAGTTAATATCATCATTATTGTTGTTATTATCATTATTAGTATTGATATTATCATTATCATTACTGGTATTATCATTAGTATTGTTGTTATTGTAATTATTATTATTGTTATTACCATTATTATTACTGTTATTAGCATTATAATTATTGTTGTTACCATTATTATTATTGTTACTTTCATTACTATAGCTGTTATTATCGTTATTATTATTGTTACTATCATTATTATTTCTGTTATTATCGGTATTATTATTGTCATTACTATTATTATGATTATTATTACCATTATTATTATTGTTATTATCATTATTATTTCTGTTATTATTATTATTATTATTGTTATTATCATTATTATTTCTGTTATTATTATTATTATTATTGTTATTATCATTATTATTTCTGTTATTATTATTATTTTTATTGTTAATATCATCAGTATTGTTGTTATTGTCATTATTACTACTGTTATTATCATTATTATTATTGTTATTATCATTATTATTTCTGTTATTATCATTATCATTACTCCTATTATCATTACTATTTCTGTTATTATCATTCTTATTTCTGTTATTATCATTATTATTATAGTTATTATTATTATTATTACTGTTATTATCATTATTATTGTCGATAATGCAATTATTATTGTTGTTATTACCATTATAATTATGTTATTACCATTATTATTATTGTTATTATCATTATTATTTCTGTGATTATCATTATTAGGATTGCTATTATCATTATTAGTATTGTTATTATCATTATTATTAGTGTTATTATCATTATTATAATAGTTAATATCATCATTATTGTTGCTATTACCATTATTATTGTTGTTATTACCATTATTATTATTGTTATTATCATTATTATTTCTGTTATTATCGTTATTATTATTGTCGTTATTATCATTATTATTTCTGTTATTATCATTATTATTATTGTTGTTACCATTATTATTATTGTTACTATCATTACTGTTTCTGTTATTATCATTCTTATTATTGTTATTACCATTATTATTATAGTTATTATTGTTGTTATTATCATTATTAGTATTGCTATTATCATCATCATTACTGTTATTGTTAACACTATTATTATTATTGTTATTATCATTATTATTAGTGTTATTATCACTATTATTTCTGTTATTATCATTATCATTTCTGTTATTATCATTATTATTGTCGATAATGCCATTATTCTTATTGTTATTCTCATTATTATTTCTGTTATGATCGTTACTATTGTTGTTAATATCATTATTATTTCTTTATTATCATTATTATTATTGTTATTACCTTTACTATTATTGTCATTATCATTATTATTTCTGTTATTATCCATATTATTATTGTCATTACCATTATTATTATTGTTATTATCATTATTATTTATGTTATTATCGGTATTATTATTGTTATTATCATTATTATTTCTTTTATTATCGTTATTATTATTGTTATTAGCATTATTATTTCTATTATTATCAACATTATTATTGTCATTACCATTATTATTATTGTTATTATCATTATTACTATAGTTAATATCATCATTATTGCTGTTATTACCATTATTATTATTGTTATTATCATTATTATTTCTGTTATTATCGTTATTATTATTGTTGTTATTATCATTATTATTTCTTTTATTATCATTATTATTATTGTTATTATCATTATTACTACTGTTATTATCATTATTATTATAGTTAATATCATCATTATTGTAGTTATTATCATTATTAGTATTGCTATTATCATTATCATTACTGGTATTATCATTAGTATTGTTGTTATTGTCATTATTATTATTGTTATTACCATTATTATTACTGTTATTATCATTATAATTATTGTTGTTACCATTATTATTATTGTTATTTTCATTACTATAGCTGCTATTATCGTTATTATTATTGTTATTATCATTATTATTGTTGTTATGATCATTATTATTTCTGTTATTATCGGTATTATTATTGTCATTACTATTATTATTATTGTTATTATGTTTATTATTTCTGTTATTATCGTTACTATTATTGTTATTACCATTACTATTATTGTTATTATTATTATTATTATTACTTTTATTATCATTATTATTGTCGATAATGCAATTATTATTGTTGTTATTACCATTATAATTATGTTATTACCATTATTATTATTGTTATTATCATTATTATTTCTGTGATTATCATTATTAGTATTGCTATTATCATTATTAGTATTGTTATTATCATTATTATTAGTGTTATTATCATTATTATAATAGTTAATATCATCATTATTGTTGTTATTACCATTATTATTGTTGTTATTACCATTATTATTATTGTTATTATCATTATTATTTCTGTTATTATCGTTATTATTATTGTTGTTATTATCATTATTATTTCTGTTATTATCATTATTATTATTGTTATTACCATTATTATTATAGTTACTATCATTACTGTTTCTGTTATTATCATTCTTATTATTGTTATTACCATTATTATTATAGTTATTATCATAATTATTGTTGTTATTATCATTATTAGTATTGCTATTATCATCATCATTACTGTTATTGTTAACACTATTATTATTATTGTTATTATCATTATTATTAGTGTTATTATCACTATTATTTCTGTTATTATCATTATCATTTCTGTTATTATCATTATTATTGTCGATAATGCCATTATTCTTATTGTTATTCTCATTATTATTTCTGTTATGATCGTTACTATTGTTGTTAATATCATTATTATTTATGTTATTATCGGTATTATTATTGTTATTATCATTATTATTTCTTTTATTATCGTTATTATTATTGTTATTAGCATTATTATTTCTATTATTATCAACATTATTATTGTCATTACCATTATTATTATTGTTATTATCATTATTATTTCTGTTACTATCGTTATTATTATTGTTATTACCATTACTATTATTGTTATTATCATTATTACTATAGTTAATATCATCATTATTGCTGTTATTACCATTATTATTATTGTTATTATCATTATTATTTCTGTTATTATCGTTATTATTATTGTTGTTATTATCATTATTATTTCTTTTATTATCATTATTATTATTGTTATTATCATTATTACTACTGTTATTATCATTATTATTATAGTTAATATCATCATTATTGTAGTTATTATCATTATTAGTATTGCTATTATCATTATCATTACTGGTATTATCATTAGTATTGTTGTTATTGTCATTATTATTATTGTTATTACCATTATTATTACTGTTATTATCATTATAATTATTGTTGTTACCATTATTATTATTGTTATTTTCATTACTAAAGCTGTTATTATCGGTATTATTATTGTTATTATCATTATTATTGTTGTTATGATCATTATTATTTCTGTTATTATCGGTATTATTATTGTCATTACTATTATTATTATTGTTATTATGTTTATTATTTCTGTTATGATCGTTACTATTATTGTTATTACCATTACTATTATTGTTATTATCATTATTATTATTATTACTGTTATTATCATTATTAGTATTGCTATTATCATTACTGTTATTATCGTTATTAGTATTGCTATTATCATTATTATTATTGTTATTATCATTGTTATTAGTGTTATTATCATTACTATTATAGTTAATATCATCATTATTGTTGTTATAACCATTATTATAGTTGTTATTACCATTATTATTATTGTTATTATCATTATTATTTCTGTTATTATCATTATTATTATTGTTATTACCATTATTATTATTGTTACTATCATTACTGTTTCTGCTATTATCATTATTATTATTGTTATTACCATTATTATTATGGTTATTATCATCATTATTGTTGTTATTATCATTATTAGTATTGCTATTATCATCATCATTACTGTTATTGTTAACACTATTATTATTATTGTTATTATCATTATTATTAGTGTTATTATCACTATTATTTCTGTTATTATCATTATTAGTATTGCTATTATCATTATCATGACTGTTATTATCATTATTATTTCTGTTATTATCATTATTATTATTGTTATTACCATTATTATTATTGTTACTATCATTACTGTTTCTGTTATTATCATTCTTATTATTGTTATTACCATTATTATTATAGTTATTATCATTATTATTGTTGTTATTATCATTATTAGTATTGGTATTATCATCATCATTACTGTTATGGTTAACACTATTATTATTATTGTTATTATCATTATTATTTCTTTTATTATCATTATTATTATTGTTATTACCATTATTACTACTGTTATTATCATTATTATTATAGTTAATATCATCATTATTGTAGTTATTATCATTATTAGTATTGCTATTATCATTATCATTACTGGTATTATCATTAGTATTGTTGTTATTGTCATTATTATTATTGTTATTACCATTATTATTACTGTTATTATCATTATAATTATTGTTGTTACCATTATTATTATTGTTATTTTCATTACTAAAGCTGTTATTATCGGTATTATTATTGTTATTATCATTATTATTGTTGTTATGATCATTATTATTTCTGTTATTATCGGTATTATTATTGTCATTACTATTATTATTATTGTTATTATGTTTATTATTTCTGTTATGATCGTTACTATTATTGTTATTACCATTACTATTATTGTTATTATCATTATTATTATTATTACTGTTATTATCATTATTAGTATTGCTATTATCATTACTGTTATTATCGTTATTAGTATTGCTATTATCATTATTATTATTGTTATTATCATTGTTATTAGTGTTATTATCATTACTATTATAGTTAATATCATCATTATTGTTGTTATAACCATTATTATAGTTGTTATTACCATTATTATTATTGTTATTATCATTATTATTTCTGTTATTATCATTATTATTATTGTTATTACCATTATTATTATTGTTACTATCATTACTGTTTCTGCTATTATCATTATTATTATTGTTATTACCATTATTATTATGGTTATTATCATCATTATTGTTGTTATTATCATTATTAGTATTGCTATTATCATCATCATTACTGTTATTGTTAACACTATTATTATTATTGTTATTATCATTATTATTAGTGTTATTATCACTATTATTTCTGTTATTATCATTATTAGTATTGCTATTATCATTATCATGACTGTTATTATCATTATTATTTCTGTTATTATCATTATTATTATTGTTATTACCATTATTATTATTGTTACTATCATTACTGTTTCTGTTATTATCATTCTTATTATTGTTATTACCATTATTATTATAGTTATTATCATTATTATTGTTGTTATTATCATTATTAGTATTGGTATTATCATCATCATTACTGTTATGGTTAACACTATTATTATTATTGTTATTATCATTATTATTTCTTTTATTATCATTATTATTATTGTTATTACCATTATGATTATAGTTAATATCATCATTATTGTTGTTATTATCATTATTAGTATTGCTATTATCATTATCATTACTGGTATTATCATTAGTATTGTTGTTATTGTAATTATTATTATTGTTATTACCATTATTATTACTGTTATTATCATTATAATTATTGTTGTTACCATTATTATTATTGTTACTTTCATTATTATTTCTTTTATTATCATTATTATTATTGTTATTATCATTATTATTTCTGTTATTATTATTATTATTATTGTTAATATCATCAGTATTGTTGTTATTGTCATTATTACTACTGTTATTATCATTATTATTATTGTTATTATCATTATTATTTCTTTTGTTATTTTATTATTATTGTTATTATCATTATTATTTCTGTTATTATCGTTATTATTATTATTATTACCATTACTATTATTGTTATTATCATTCTTATTATTGTTATTATTATTATTACTACTGTTATTATCTTTATTAGTAATGCTATTATCATTATCATTACTGTTATTATCATCATTATTGTCGATAATACCATTATTATTATTGTTATTACCATTATTCTTATTGTAAATCTCATTATTATTTCTGTTATGATCGTTATTATTGTTGTTAATATCATTATTATTTCTTTATTATCATTATTATTATTGTTATTACCTTTACTATTATTGTCATTATCATTATTATTTCTGTTATTATCCATATTATTATTGTCATTACCATTATTATTATTTTTATTATCATTATTATTTATGTTATTATCGGTATTATTATTGTTATTATCATTATTATTTCTGTTACTATCGTTATAATTATTGTTATTACCATTTCTATTATTGTTATTATCATTATTATTATTGTTATTATCATTATTACTATAGTTAATATCATTATTATTGATGTTATTACCATTATTATTATTGTTATTATCATTATTATTTCTGTTATTATCGTTATTATTATTGTTGTTATTATCATTATTATTTCTTTTATTATCATTATTATTTCTGTTATTATCGTTATTATTATTGTTGTTATTATCATTATTATTTCTTTTATTATCATTATTATTATTGTTATTATCATTATTACTACTGTTATTATCATTATTATTATAGTTAATATCATCATTATTGTAGTTATTATCATTATTAGTATTGCTATCATCATTATCATTACTGGTATTATCATTAGTATTGTTGTTATTGTCATTATTATTATTGTTATTACCATTATTATTATGGTTATTATCATCATTATTGTTGTTATTATCATTATTAGTATTGCTATTATCATCATCATTACTGTTATTGTTAACACTATTATTATTATTGTGATTCTCATTATTATTTTTGTTATTATCGTTATTATTATTGTTATTATCATTATTATTTCTTTTATTATCATTATTATTATTGTGATTACCATTATGATTATAGTTAATATCATCATTATTGTTGTTATTATCATTATTAGTATTGCTATTATCATTATCATTACTGGTATTATCATTAGTATTGTTGTTATTGTCATTATTATTATTGTTATTACCATTATTATTACTGTTATTATCATTATAATTATTGTTGTTACCATTATTATTATTGTTATTTTCATTACTATAGCTGTTATTATCGTTATTATTATTGTTACTATCATTATTATTTCTTTTATTATCATTATTATTACTGTTATTATCATTATTATTTCTGTTATTATCATTATTATTATTGTTCTTACCATTACTATTATTCTTATTATCATTACTATTTCTGTTATTATCATTATTATCATTCTTATTATTATTATTATTACTGTTATTATCTTTATTAGTGTTGCTATTATCATTATCATTACTGTTTTTATCATTATTATTGTCGATAATGCAATTATTATTGTTGTTATTACCATTATTATTTCTGTGATTATCCTTATTAGTATTGCTATTATCATTATTAGTATTGTTATTATCATTATTATTAGTGTTATTATCATTATTATTATAGTTAATATCATCATTATTGTTGTTATTACCATTATTATTGTTGTTATTACCATTATTATTATTGTTATTATCATTATTATTTCTGTTATTATCGTTATTATTATTGTTGTTATTATCATTATTATTTCTGGTATTATCATTATTATTATTGTTATTACCATTATTATTATTGTTACTATCATTACTGTTTCTGTTATTATCATTATTATTATTGTTATTACCATTATTATTATGGATATTATCATTATTATTGTTGTTATTATCATTATTAGTATTGCTATTATCATTATCATTACTGTTATTCTCATTATTATTTCTTTTATTATAATTATTATTATTGTTATTACCATTATGATTATAGTTAATATCATCATTATTGTTGTTGTTATCATTATTACTACTGTTATTATCATTATTATTATAGTTAATATCATGATTATTGTTGTTATTATCATTATTAGTATTGCTATTATCATTATCATTACTGTTATTATCATTATTATTGTCGATGATACCATTATTATTATTGTTATTACCATTATTCTTATTGTTATTCTCATTATTATTTCTGTTATTATCGTTATTATTATTGTTATTAGCATTATTATTTCTATTATTATCAATATTATTATTGTCATTGCCATTATTATTATTGTTATTATCATTATTATTTCTGTTACTATCGTTATTATTATTGTTATTACCATTACTATTATTGTTATTATCATTATTATTATTGTTATTATCATTATTACTATAGTTAGTATCATCATTATTGTTGTTATTACCATTATTATTATTGTTGTTATTATCATTATTAGTATTGCTATTATCATTATCATTACTGGTATTATCATTAGTATTGTTGTTATTGTCATTATTATTATTGTTATTACCATTATTATTACTGTTATTATCATTATAATTATTGTTATTACCATTATTATTATTGTTATTTTCATTGCTATAGCTGTTATTATCGTTATTATTATTGTTATTATCATTATTATTTCTTTTATTATAATTATTATTATTGTTATTACCATTATGATTATAGTTAGTATCATCATTATTGTTGTTGTTATCATTATTACTACTGTTATTATCATTATTATTATAGTTAATATCATGATTATTGTTGTTATTATCATTATTAGTATTGCTATTATCATTATCATTACTGTTATTATCATTATTATTGTCGATAATACCATTATTATTATTGTTATTACCATTATTCTTATTGTTATTCTCATTATTATTTCTGTTATTATCGTTATTATTGTTGTTAATATCATTATTATTTCTTTATTATCATTATTATTATTGTTATTACCTTTACTATTATTGTCATTGTCATTATTATTTCTGTTATTATCCTCATTATTATTGTCATTACCATTATTATTATTGTTATTACCATTATTATTTATGTTATTATCGGTATTATTATTGTTATTATCATTATTATTTCTTTTATTATCGTTATTATTATTGTTATTAGCATTATTATTTCTATTATTATCAATATTATTATTGTCATTACCATTATTATTATTGTTATTATCATTATTACTATAGTTAGTATCATCATTATTGCCATTATTGTTATTGCAATTATTATTTATGTTATTATCGTTATTATTATTTTTATTATCATTATTATTAGTGTTATTATCATTATTATTGTCGTTATTGCCATTATTATTATTGTTATTATTATTATTATTCTTAGCGTTATTATCACTAGTATTGTCGTTATTGTCATTATTTTTATTGTTAACAACATTATTATTATTGTTATTATCACTATTATTTCTCTTACTATCATTAATATTATTGTTATTGTCATTATTATTAACATTATTATCATTATTACCGTCGATAACGTCATTATTATTATTGTTACTACCATTATTATTATTGCTATTACCATTATTATTATTGTTATTATTATTATTATTGTCGTTATTGCCATTATTATTGTTGTTATTATTATTATTATTATTGTTATTATCATTATTATTGTCGTTATTGTCGTTATTGTCATTATTGTTATTGTTATTACCATTATTATTATTGTTATTATCATTATTATTTCTCTTATTATCATTATTGTTATTGTTATTACCATTATTATTATTGTTGTTATCATTATTATTTCTGTTATTATCATTATTACTATTGCTATTATAATTATCATTACTGGTATTATCATTATTATTGTCGTTATTGTCATTATTGTTATTGTTAACACCATTATTGTTATTGTTATTATCATTATTAGTATTGCTATTATAATTATCATTACTGGTATTATCATTATTATTGTCGTTATTGTCATTATTGTTATTGTTAACACCATTATTTTTATTTTTATTATCATTATTATTACTTATATTATCATTATTATTTTTCGTTTGTGTCGTAATTATTATTTTTATTACCATTATTATTACTGTTATTATCATTATTATTATAGTTAATATCATCATTATTGTTGTTATTATCATAACTAAGAGGGTTATTATCACTATTATTATTGTTATTACCATTATTATTATTGTTATTATCATTATTATTTCTGTTATTATCATTATTAGTATTGCTATTATAATTATCATTATTATTGTCGTTATTGTCATTATTGTTATTGTTATTACCATTATTATTATTGTTATTATCATTATTATTTCTGTTATTATCATTATTATTATTGTTATTACCATTATTATTATTGTTATTATCATTATTATTTATGTTATTATCGTTATTATTAGTGTTATTATCATTATTATTGTCGTTATTATCGTTATAATTATTGTTATTATCATTATTATTGTCGTTATTATCATTATTATTATTGTTATTATCATTCTCATTATGGTTATTATCTTTATTATTATTGTTATAATCACTATTATTTCTATTATTATCATTATTATTATTGTTACTCTCATTACTATTAGTGTTATTATCATTATTATTATTGTTATTATCATTATTATTATAGTTAATATCATCATTATTGTTGTTATTATCATAATTATTAGGGTTATTATCATTATTATTATTGTTATTACCATTATTATTATTGTTATTATCACTATTATTTATGTTATTATCGTCATTATTATTGTTATTATCATTATTAGCATTAGTATTGTCGTTATTGTCATTATTTTTATTGTTAACAACATTATTATTATTGTTATTATCACTATTATTTCTGTTATTATCATTATTAGTATTGCCATTATAATTATCATTACTGGTATTATCATTATTATTGTCGTTATTGTCATTATTGTTATTGTTATTACCGTTATTATTATTGTTATTATCATTATTATTTCTCTTATTATCATTATTATTATTGTTGTTATCATTATTATTTCTGTTATTATCATTGTTTCGGACGCTGGTTGAATCGGATTGGATTGGTGCACTTGGACGCAAGTGATGCAACCCGATTGTAACGCTCACAAAAGTTAATTTTATTAAACACAGCAGCAAACAACAAAAAAAAAACGATAAAATAACTTAGACGCGGATTAATAAAAGACACTTGAACGGCGAGATTATCGGGTTTTCGGCTGTTGATGACGACAGGTAATGCGCCAGGTAATACGATAATACGGTTAATACGACACGGTCGGCTGGGCCGTATTTATATTGTTTGATGTTCGACAAGGGGGGGAACGGATACGGAGGTTCGAACACTAGAACTTTCGAAAAAGTAAACGGCTATTTCTTATATTCTAAACATACCGCCCGCCTCGAATGTTTACATTCGAAACGTGAAACGCACGCGACGATATTTACAAGTTGTTATGATACAGAGCATAATGCATAATCGCAGAGACGGATACAATAAACACGACGCTAAACGCAAATATACACTTACGAAAAGGAAAACAATTACAAAGCATTTCGGACCGAGCTACGAGGCGTGAGAGTTTTCGCTTAAATTTCCGCCCGCCATGCTATCCGCGGGTTCGGTTTCTTCGTTAATATCGACGGGTAAAAAGCACACTTTTGCGATCGGTCGAACGTAAGAGGCTTTGGCGGTCTTCACGGTGACCACGCGAGTAAGTCCGTCGTCGCCGGGATGGCAGGACACGATGCGTCCGAGGTCCCATTGACTAGGAGGCGTTAAAGGGTTGCGTAACAACACAAGACGGCCTACTTTCGCGAGACGTTGCACGGTGCGCCATTTAGGTCGCTGTTGCAGTGTACATAAATAATCTTTTGACCAGGCTCGCCAGAAACCCTCGGTGATTCGCTGCACTAATTGCCAACGAGAAAGACGTTGCTCGTTGATATCGAGTGCGGTAGGCTCGGGAAGCGCAATCAATGGGGCGCCTATAAAAAAATGACCCGGAGTCAACGGACAGTAATCCTCGAGGTTTTCTGACACTGCGGCGATGGGGCGAGAATTTAAACACGCTTCGATTCTACATAGTAAGGTGGTCATCTCTTCCGCTGTGAGCGTGTGATTGCCGATGCAACGATTTAGATGTCGCTTGACGCTACGAACGCCTGCCTCCCATAAGCCACCGAAGTGGGGGGCAGCCGGTGGTAAAAAGTGCCAGGTTATGGAGTCTGTAGCCAATCTATTTAGAAAGTTAGGGTCGCGAATAGCGCGTCGATGCGCATCGGTCAATTCGCGGTTTGCCCCTTGGAATGTTGTACCGTTATCGGAATATAGGCTTTGTGGTAATCCGCGACGCGAAGTAAATCGTTGCAATGCGGCAATAAAGGCAGCGGACCCATAATCGTGAACTAACTCTAAATGTATTGCTTTGGTTGTCATGCAAATAAATAAGGCTATGTACGCTTTGTGGGATTTGTGCCCGCGTCCCGATGCATTGCGCACGAGTATGGGTCCGGCGTAGTCAACACCGGTATGAAGGAACGCTCTAATTGCACGATTTATGCGCACGGCCGGTAAGGATCCCATCAGCTCCGTCGGGACGAGTGCGTTTTCTCGCGTGCATGGTACGCAACGATGCAGTACGGCGCGAATAGCAGACCGAGCGCGCAAAATCCAAAATTCGTCACGGATTGAAGCTAACGTGAGCGAGGGTCCAGCATGCAGGTTACGCAAATGATGATGCGATATTAATGCATCCATGACAGGATGGGATTGAAGGACTATGGGATGTTTTGTTTTATCAGGCAGGTTGGATTTATGAAGACGCCCTCCAACGCGTATTAAACCGTCGGCGTCAAGGAAAGGGTTAAGAGGTGCTAAGGGGCTGGAACTTGGAATTTTTTGCTTCGTTGTGAGTAACTCCACTTCTTGGGGAAATGATTCGCGTTGAATAAGACGAAGTATGATAATTTTGGCGTGCTGGATTTCGTGCAAATGCAAGACGTTTGGCTGGTCGAACGTGTCGGTGCATGCATTCGCAGAAACCTTGTGTTTTGTCCGCAGGCGTAACTTTTTTGAGAATCGGAATACATAGGCGGTGACTCGTAGTAACCTTGGCCAAGAGGAAAACCGGGTAATCCATGACGGACTAGTTTTTACGGTGGTAATCGCGCAAATTATGGCATTCTTACGATTTTCGGGCAAAAGATCGGGAGAGAAAGTAGGAGGTTGTGTTGGCCAGGGTAATTTAACGGAGTGAAGCCACGTTGGTCCTTTCCACCAAAGGGAATGGTTCTGCAACTCAGAAGAGGAGAGACCACGTGAAGCGCAGTCCGCGGGATTTTCACGCGTAGGAACGTGTAGCCACGTGACGTCGGGTAACGCATTTTGGATTTTGGACACTCGATTCGCGACAAAGGTTTGCCACTGTGAAGGCTGCTGTCGGAGCCACGATAAAACAATTGTGGAGTCAGTCCAGCAATGATATGGAATATTGTCGAACTGAAGGGCAGAGCGGATTACGACCATGAGTCGAGATAACAGATGAGCCGCTAATAATTCTAGACGAGGAATGCTCACAGTTTTGACGGGAGCGACCTTGGCCTTAGCCATAAGCAAAGTCATGGAAACGGAACCGTTTGGATTAATTACGCGGCTGTAAACCACAGCGGCGTATGCATGATTCGAAGCATCGGCAAAACCGTGGAGAGAATAGCGCAAACTACGAGAATTTTGGTGAGTCCAACGAGGAATTGAGAGGTTGCGGAGAGTGTGCAGCGCGTCGTAATACTGCTGCCACTCGCGAAGTACAGAGGAGGGCACGGTTTCGTCCCAATCGCATTGTAATAGCCATAATTTTTGCATCATGATTTTGGCAGTTATTGTGACTGGAGTCACGAGACCGAGGGGGTCAAATAATCTAGCAATAACGGATAGAATGCCGCGCTTGGTGGTCGCACAGGTTGTTGGCATGTTGACATGAAATTTTACGGCGTCGGTTCCGGGATGCCACGAAACTCCGAGAATCTTTAAGTGTTCGTCGGCGTCTAAGGATTTTTCACAGGCAAGACCATGATCTGATTTTTCAATGCCTTCTAGCAGGGAAGAACAATTGCTCGCCCATTTCCGTAAACGAAAACCACCTTTATTAAGCAGTGCAACTACCTGATCGCGGGTTTGTATAGCAAGCTGCTGATCCTCAGCTCCGAATAAAAAATCATCGACATAACTTTGATTGTTTAAGACCGGAATGGCTAACGGGAAGGGGGACCCTTCGTCCTCAACTAGTTGTTTTATCACCCGTTGCGCTAAGTATGCTGCAGGAGATGTTCCGTATGTCAAGGTACAGAGACGGAATTCCGAAATTGGATCAGAAAAGGTGTATCGCCACAATATTCGTTGGTAATCGCGATCACGAGGGTCTAATAAAATTTGGCGGTACATTTTCGCACTATCAGCAGTATAAACGTATTGAAAGTGGCGCCAACGGAGTAATACGGATGGTAAGTCATTTTGTAGTTTGGGTCCGATTAATAAGCAATCGTTGAGCGATTTGCCCGTGGATGTAGCGCAGGATGCGTTGAATACGACGCGCAACGGTGTGGTATCACTGTCTCTTTTGACGACGGCGTGATGCGGGATGTAATAATGACCGGAATTTGGATTTTTAATGGGAGCGGCAGGTTCCATGTGGTGTAATTCTAAATATTCCGCTAGGAATTGACGATAGGCGGTGGATTGTGCAGGGTCCCGAAGTAACCTGCGTTCGAGGAGCAAAAGACGTGAGGTTGCGACTGGTTTGGAGGCGCCAAGGTCAACTGAGTTGGTTTTAAAGGGAAGGCGGACCATGTATCGGCCCTCTGGGGTGCGAGAATGGGTTGCTTGGAAGTGACTCTCACAAAGTTGTTCCTCAGGACTCAAGATCGCCGGTTCCGGTAATTCTTCAATTTGCCAGAATCGGCGTAGATCGGCGTCTAACGTTGGCTCTATTGTGGTATGGTGTAGGTGTACATGGGAGGAAATGGAGGAGGGAGTGACTGGACCGGATATGATCCATCCCAACGCGGTATTTTGTGCACTCGGCTGATTAATCGCGCCCTTACGTACCCCGTTAAGAAGCAGCATCCCATAAAGATCTGCACCAATAAGAATATCGACCGGATCGGGGCTGAAGGGATCATTATCGGCAAGATTAAGGGAGGTGATATGCGGCCATTCGTTGAGCGCGCCTACGCAACGCGGGATATATTTCGTCAATGACTTAAGTACTAACGCAGTGATTGAGAACGCGGGATGATGATCTTTCACGGGGGTGATCGTAACAGGGACTGCGTGTTGTACCGTAGTTGCGGATTCACCGACCCCACATATGCGCACGGGTCTGCGAATTTTAGGCAATTTTAAGAGTTGCGCTAAATTTTCGGTTATAACGGTGGTGGCGGATCCTTGATCTAATAAAGCGCGCGCGGTTAAAAAGTGCCCGGTCGGGGAGTAAACTCTTACGCGCGCGGTGGCGAGAAGAACTTGAGAGCGCGAGGCGTTATATTTTGAAATTAAATGTGTGGTGACCGGAGCGTCGGCAATGTTATGCGGTGGCGTACGCGTCTCAGGCGAACCGTTAGGAGACGTTACTGTATTATTATCGAAATGTAATAACGTATGATGCTTTTTGCCGCAATGTTTGATTAAGTGGTTCGCTCGACAAATCGGACACGCAGAGGTAACGGTCGCTGAATGTGCGGGGATACAACGGTCTTTTACGGGCTTGCTACTGGTTTGATTTTCCGGTAACGATTCTAATGCACGAATTCGCGCGTCGAGAAAGCTTTGTAGTTTATCGAACGTAGGATATTCGAGCGTATCTCCTAGCTGAAGCTCCCAAGCTTTTCTAGTGGCGGAATCTAATTTTCCAGTCACGAGGAACACTAATATGTCGCTCCACTCCTTAACTGGACGACCGAGATTCGCGAGCGCTTGAATCGCAGCGTTTGTTTTATCGCGGAGTTCGCGAAGACTCGGAGCGGTTTCGAATTTCACCGTTGGCAAATTGTGTAACGCATTTAAGTGTACGGTGATTAAACGGCGTTTGTTGTCGTAGCGCGATGACAATGTATTCCAGGCGATCGGGAAATTCGCGTCGGTTATCGCAAGGTGACTAAGTACGTTACTCGCGGCGCCGGTCAAACATGACGTTAAATAATGCATGCGATCGACGTTAGATAATAAAGGGTCGTTCTTAATTAGGGAGGTGAACTTATCTCTAAATGTTTCCCACTGGTCGAAGCTTCCGTCGAAGGTTGGTAGCCGCAGGTTGGGAAGGCGTGATGCACTCCTTTCCGAGGGGTTGACCGGAGTTGGGGCAGCAGCGGCAGCGTCGGCTCGGACAGCTTTTTCCAAAACCTCCACCATGAAGTCGGCTGCTTCGTTGAAGCGCTCTTCGCACTCCAGGAATTGTCCCTCAATAAAATAGGGTTGGGTGTTGCGGGTCTTCTCGTCGGCTTGTGCCCAGATTTCCGCATCCAATTGTTGGCACTTCGCAAAATTGTCCTTTAAGGTATCATAACGGCGGCGTGTAACGGCCAGAGTCATGTTGGCGGTTCCCACTTTTTTGAAATTGGGTAGCGCTCTGATGATGGATCCCATAAGCTGGGATTGTTTTGCCAACAGGTCGTTCAAATTTGCCATCTTGTTCTCTCGTCCGGGTAGTAATTGGAGTGTTGATGCGTTTTAATTACTCTTCACTATCCGGCTCGAAGGACCAATGTTTCGGACGCTGGTTGAATCGGATTGGATTGGTGCACTTGGACGCAAGTGATGCAACCCGATTGTAACGCTCACAAAAGTTAATTTTATTAAACACAGCAGCAAACAACAAAAAAAAAACGATAAAATAACTTAGACGCGGATTAATAAAAGACACTTGAACGGCGAGATTAACGGGTTTTCGGCTGTTGATGACGACAGGTAATGCGCCAGGTAATACGATAATACGGTTAATACGACACGGTCGGCTGGGCCGTATTTATATTGTTAGATGTTCGTCAAGGGGGGGAACGGATACGGAGGTTCGAACACTAGAACTTTCGAAAAAGTAAACGGCTATTTCTTATATTCTAAACAATCATTATTAGTATTGCTATTATAATTATCATTACTGGTATTATCATTATTATTGTCGTTATTGTCATTATTGTTATTGTTAACACCATTATTGTTATTGTTATTATCATTATTATTTCTGTTATTATCATTATTATTATTGTTATTATTATTATTATTATTATTATTACTGTTATTATTATTATTATTGTCGTTATTATCGTTATTATTATTGTTATTATCATTATTATTGTCGTTACTATCATTATTATTATTGTTATTATCATTCTCATTATGGTTATTATCTTTATTATTATTGTTATAATTACTATTATTTCTATTATTATCATTATTATTATTGTTACTATCATTACTATTAGTGTTATTATCATTATTATTATTGTTATTATCATTATTATTATAGTTAATATCATCATTATTGTTGTTATTATCATAATTATTAGGGTTATTACCATTATTATTATTGTTATTATCACTATTATTTATGTTATTATCGTCATTATTATTGTTATTATCATTGTTATTATTGGTATTATCATTATGATTATAGTTAATATCATCATTATTGTTGTTATTATCATTATTATTATTGTTATTATCATTATTATTTGTGTTATTATCATAATTATTATTGTTATTACCATTATTATTAGTGTTATTATCATTATTATTACTGTGATAATCATTATTATTGTCGTTATTGCCATTATTATTATTGTTAGTACCATTATTATTAGTGTTATTATCATTATTATTATAGTTAATATCATCATTATTGTTGTTATTATCACTATTATTTCTGTTATTATCATTATTATTATTATTACTCTTATTATCATTATCAGTATTGCTATTATCATTATCATTACTGTTATTATCATTATTATTAGTGTTATTGTCATTATTATTGTCTTTATTATCGTTATTATTATTGTTATTATCATTATTATTTCTGTTATTATCATTATTGTTATTGCTATTATCATTATTATTGTCGTTATTGTCATTATTGTTATTGTTATTACCATTATTAGTATTGCTATTATCATTATCGTCACTGTTATTATCATTATTAGTATTGCTATTATCATTATCATTACTGGTATTATCATTATTATTATCGCTATTGTCATTATTATTATTGTTAACACCATTATTATTATTGTTATTATCACTATTATTTCTGTTATTATCATTATTACTATTATTGCTCTTATTATCATTATCAGTATTGCTATTATCATTATCATTACTGGTATTATCATTATTATTGTCGTTATTGTCATTATTGTTATTGTTAACACCATTATCATTACTGTTATTATCATTATTATTAGTGTTATTGTCATAATCATTATTGTTATTATCATTGTTATTAGTGGTATTATCATTGTGATTATTGTTAATATCATCATTATTGTTGTTATTATAATTATTATTAGTGTTATTATCATTATTATTATTGTTATTACCATTATTATTATTGTTATTATCATTATTATTATAGTTATTATCATTATTAGTACTGCTATTATCATTATCATTACTGTTATTATCATTATTATTAGTGTTATTGTCATAATCATTATTGTCATTATCATTGTTATTAGTGGTATTATCATTGTGATTATTGTTAATATCATCATTATTGTTGTTATTATAATTATTATTAGTGTTATTATCATTATTATTATCGTTATTGTCATTATTGTTAGTGTTATTACCATTATTATTATTGTTATTATCATTATTATTAGTGTTATTATCATTATTATTAATGTGATAATCATTATTATTGTCGTTATTGCCATTATTATTATTGTTAGTACCATTATTATTAGTTTTATAATCATTATTATTATAGTTAATATCATCATTATTGTTGTTATTATCACTATTATTTCTGTTATTATCATTATTATTATTATTACTCTTATTATCATTATCAGTATTGCTATTATCATTATCATTACTGTTATTATCATTATTATTAGTGTTATTGCCATAATCATTATTGTTATTATCATTGTTATTAGTGGTATTATCATTGTGATTATTGTTAATATCATCATTATTGTTGTTATTATAATTATTATTAGTGTTATTATCATTATTATTATAGTTAATTTCGTCATTATTGTTGTTATTATCATTATTATTTCTGTTATTATCATTATTAATATTGCTATTATAATTATCATTTCTGTTATTATCATTATTATTATTGTTGTTATCATTCTCATTATGGTTATTATATTTATTATTATTGTTATAATCACTATTATTTCTATTATTATCATTATTATTATTGTTACTATCATTACTATTAGTGTTATTATCGTTATTATAGTCGTTATTGTCATTATTATTATTGTTATTACCATTACTATCATTGTTATTATCATTATTATTATTGTTATTATCATTATTAGTACTGCTATTATCATTATCATTACTGTTATTATCATTATTATTAGTGTTATTGTCATAATCATTATTGTCATTATCATTGTTATTAGTGGTATTATCATTGTGATTATTGTTAATATCATCATTATTGTTGTTATTATAATTATTATTAGTGTTATTATCATTATTATTATCGTTATTGTCATTATTGTTAGTGTTATTACCATTATTATTATTGTTATTATCATTATTATTAGTGTTATTATCATTATTATTAATGTGATAATCATTATTATTGTCGTTATTGCCATTATTATTATTGTTAGTACCATTATTATTAGTTTTATAATCATTATTATTATAGTTAATATCATCATTATTGTCGTTATTATCACTATTATTTCTGTTATTATCATTATTATTATTATTACTCTTATTATCATTATCAGTATTGCTATTATCATTATCATTACTGTTATTATCATTATTATTAGTGTTATTGTCATAATCATTATTGTTATTATCATTGTTATTAGTGGTATTATCATTGTGATTATTGTTAATATCATCATTATTGTTGTTATTATAATTATTATTAGTGTTATTATCATTATTATTATAGTTAATTTCGTCATTATTGTTGTTATTATCATTATTATTGTTGTTGTTATCATTCTCATTATGGTTATTATCTTTATTATTATTGTTATAATCACTATTATTTCTATTATTATCATTATTATTATTGTTACTATCATTACTATTAGTGTTATTATCGTTATTATAGTCGTTATTGTCATTATTATTATTGTTATTACCATTACTATCATTGTTATTATCATTATTATTATTGTTATTATCATTATTATTATAGTTAATATCATTATTATTGTTGTTATTATCATAATTATTAGGGTTATTATCATTATTATTATTGTTATTACCATTATTATTATTGTTATTATCATTATTAGTATTACTATTATCATTATTATTGTCGTTATTGTCTTTATTGTTATTGTTAACACTATTATTATTATTGTAAATATCATTATTATTTATGTTATTATCGTCATTATTATTGTTATTATCATTATTATTTCTGTTATTATCATTATTATTGTCGTTATTGTCATTATTGTTATTCATAACACTATTATCATTATTGTTATTATCATTATTATTAGTGTTATTATTATTATTATTATTATAGTTAATATCATCATTATTGTTGTTTTTATCATTATTATTTCTGTTATTATCATTACTAGTATTGCTATTATAATTATTATTGTCGTTATTGTCATTATAGTTATTGTTAACACTGTTATTATTGTTGTTATTATCAGTATTATTTATGTTATTATCGTCATTATTATTGTTATTATCGTTATTATTTCTGTTATTATAATTATTAGTATTGTTATTATAATTATCATTACTGGTATTGTCATTATTATTGTCGTTATTGTCATTATTGTTATTGTTATTACCATTATTATTATTGTTATTATCATTATTATTACTGTTATTATCGTTATTATTATTGTCATTACCTTTATTATTATTGTTATTATCATTATTATTTCTGTTATTATCATTATTAGTATTGCTATTATAATTATCATTACTGGTATTATCATTATTATTGTGGTTATTGTCATTATTGTTATTGTTAACACCATTATTGTTATTGTTATTATCATTATTATTTCTGTTATTATCATTATTAGTATTGCTATTATAATTATCATTTCTGTTATTATCATTATTATTGTCGTTATTATCATTATTATTATTGTTGTTATCATTCTCATTATGGTTATTATCTTTATTATTATTGTTATAATCACTATTATTTCTATTATTATCATTATTATTATTGTTACTATCATTACTATTAGTGTTATTATCGTTATTATAGTCGTTATTGTCATTATTATTATTGTTATTACCATTACTATTATTGTTATTATCATTATTATTATTGTTATTATCGTTATTATTATAGTTAATATCATCATTATTGTTGTTATTATCATAATTATTAGGGTTATTATCATTATTATTATAGTTAATTTCGTCATGATTTTGTTATTATCATTATTATTTCTGTTATTATCATTATTAGTATTGCCATTCTAATTATCATTACTGGTATTATCATTATTATTGTCGTTATTGTCATTATTGTTATTGTTAACACCATTATTATTTCTGTTATTATCATTATTATTATTGTTATTATTATTATTTTTATTACTGTTATTATCATTATTATTTCTGATATTATTATTATTATTGTTATTATCATTATTATTATAGTTATTATCATTATTATTTCTGTTATTATCATTATTATTACTTATATTATCATTATTATTTTTCGTTTTTGTCATAATTATTATTTTTATTACCATTATTATTACTGTTATTATCATTATTATTATAGTTAATATCATCATTATTGTTGTTATTATCATTATTATTATTGTTATTATCATTATTATTTGTGTTATTATCATAATTATTATTGTTATTACCATTATTATTAGTGTTATTATCATTATTATTAGTGTTATTATTATTATTATTATTAAAGTTAATATCATCATTATTGTTGTTTTTATCTTTATTATTTCTGTTATTATCATTACTAGTATTGCTATTATAATTATTATTGTCGTTATTGTCATTATAGTTATTGTTAACACTGTTATTATTGTTGTTATTATCAGTATTATTTATATTATTATCGTCATTATTATTGGTATTATCATTATTATTTCTGTTATTATAATTATTAGTATTGTTATTATAATTATCATTACTGGTATTATCATTATTATTGTCGTTATTGTCATTATTGTTATTGTTAACACCATTATTATTATTGTTATTACCATTATTATTATTGTTATTATCATTATTATTATTGTTATTATTATTATTATTATTATTACTGTTATTATCATTATTATTGGCGTTATTGTCATTATGAGTATTGCTATTATAATTATCATTACTGGTATTATCATTATTATTGTCGTTATTGTGATTATTGTTATTGTTAACACCATTATTATTATTGTTATTATCATTATTAGTATTGCTATTATAATTATCATTTCTGTTATTATCATTATTATTGTCGTTATTGTCATTATTGTTATTGTTAACACTATTATTATTATTGTTATTATCATTATTATTTATGTTATTATCGTTATTATTAGTGTTATTATCATTATTATTGTCGTTATTATCGTTATTATTATTGTTATAATCACTATTATTTCTATTATTATCATTATTATTATTGTTACTGTCATTACTATTAGTGTTATTATCATTATTATTATTGTTATTATCATTATTATTATTGTTATTATCTCTATTATTTATGTTATTATCGTCATTATTATTGTTATTATCATTATTATTAGTGTTATTATCATTATTATTTATGTTATTATCATTATTATTCATGTTATTATCGTTATTATTATTGTTATTATCATTATTATTTCTGTTATTTTCATTATTGTTATTGCTATTATCATTATCATTACTGGTATTATCGTTATTGTTATTGTTAACACCATTATTATTATTGTTATTATCATTATTATTGTCGTTATTGCCATTATTGTTATTGTTATTTTTATTTATGTTATTATCGTTATTATTATTTTTATTATCATTATTATTAGTGTGATTATCATTATTATTGTCGTTATTGCCATTATTATTATTGTTATTATTATTATTACTGTTATTATCATTATTATTATTATTGCTCTTATTATCATTATCAGTATTGCTATTATCATTATCATTACTGGTATTATCATTATTATTGTCGTTATTGTGATTATTGTTATTGTTAACACCATTATTATTATTGTTATTATCATTATTGTTATAGTTATTATCATTATTAGTACTGCTATTATCGTTATCATTACTGTTATTATCATTATTACTAGTGTTATTGTCATAATCATTATTGTTATTATCATTGTTATTAGTGGTATTATCATTGTGATTATTGTTAATATCATCATTATTGTTGTTATTATAATTATTATTGGTGTTATTATCATTATTAGTATTGCTATAATCATTATCATTACTGATATTATCATTATTATTGTCGTTATTGTCATTATTGTTATTGTTAACACCATTATTATTATTGTTATTATCATTATTATTTATGTTATTATCGTTATTATTATTGTTATTACCATTACTATTATTGTTATTATCATTATCATTAGTGTTATTATCATTATTATTATTGTTATTACCATTATTATTATTGTTATTATCATTATTAGTATTGCTATTATCATTATCATTACTGTTATTATCATTCTTATTATTGTTGTTATTATTATTATTACTGTTATTATCATTATTATTTCTGTTATTATCATTATTAGTATTGCCATTATAATTATCATTACTGGTATTATCATTATTATTGTCGTTATTGTCATTATTGTTATTGTTATTACCGTTACTAATATTGTTATTATCATTATTATTTCTCTTATTATCATTATTATTATTGTTATTACCGTTATTATTATTGTTGTTATTATTATTATTTCTGTTATTATCATTATTAGTATTGCTATTATCATTATCATTACTGGTATTATCATTATTATTATCGCTATTGTCATTATTATTATTGTTAACACCATTATTATTATTGTTATTATCATTATTATTGTCGTTATTGCCTTTATTGTTATTGTAATTATTATTTATGTTATTATCGTTATTATTATTGTTACTATCATTATTATTGTCGTTATTGCCATTATTATTATTGTTATTATTATTATTATTATTAGCGTTATTATCATTAGTATTGTCGTTATTGTCATTATTTTTATTGTTAACAACATTATTATTATTGTTATTATCATTATTATTTCTGTTATTATCATTATTATTATTGTTATTATCATTATTAGTACTGCTATTATCATTATCATTACTGTTATTATCATTATTATTAGTGTTATTGTCATAATCATTATTGTTATTATCATTGTTATTAGTGGTATTATCATTGTGATTATTGTTAATATCATCATTATTGTTGTTATTATAATTATTATTGGTGTTATTATCATTATTAATAATGCTATTATAATTATTATTACTGGTATTATCATTATTATTGTCGTTATTGTCATTATTGTTATTGTTATTGCCATTATTATTATTGTTATTATCATTATTATTTCTGTTATTATCATTATTATTATTGTTATTACCATTATTATTATTGTTATTATCATTATTATTTATGTTATTATCGTCATTATTATTGTCATTATCATTATTATTTGTGTTATTATCATAATTATTATTGTTATTACCATTATTATTATTGTTATTATCATTATTATTTCTGTTATTGTCATTATTGTTATTGTTAACACTATTATTATTATTGTTATTGTTATTATTATTATTATCACTGTTATTATCATTATTATTGCCATTATTGTCATTATTAGTATTGCTATTATAATTATCATTACTGGTATTATCATTATTATTGTCGTTATTGTCATTATTGTTATTGTTAACACCATTATAATTACAGTTATTATCATTATTATTTCTGTTATTATCATTATTAGTATTGCTATAATCATTATCATTACTGATATTATCATATTATTGTCGTTATTGTCATTATTGTTATTGTTAACACCATTATTATTATTGTTATTATCATTATTATTTATATATTATCGTTATTGTTTGTGTTATTATCATTATTGTTATATCTATTATCATTATCGTTACTGTTATTATCATTATTAGTATTGCTATTATCATTATCGTTACTGTTATTATCATTATTAGTATTGCAATTATCATTATCATTACTGGTATTATCATTATTATTATACTTAATTTCGTCATTATTTCTGTTATTATCATTATTATTGTTGTTATTACCATTATTATTATTGTTATTATCATTATTATTGTTGTTATTGCCATTATTATTATTGTTATTATTATTATTATTATTAGCGTTATTATCATTAGTATTGTCGTTATTGTCATTATTTTTATTGTTAACAACATTATTATTGTTGTTATTATCAGTATTATTTATGTTATTATCGTCATTATTATTGTTATTATCATTATTATTTCTGTTATTATCATTATTAGTATTGTTATTATAATTATCATTACTGGTATTGTCATTATTCTTTTCGTTATTGTCATTATTGTTATTGTTATTACCATTATTATTATTGTTATTATCATTATTATTTCTGTTATTATCATTATTAGTATTGCCATTATAATTATCATTACTGGTATTATCATTATTATTGTCGTTATTGTCATTATTGTTATTGTTATTACCGTTACTAATATTGTTATTATCATTATTATTTCTCTTATTATCATTATTAGTATTGCCATTATAATTATCATTACTGGTATTATCATTATTATTGTCGTTATTGTCATTATTGTTATTGTTATTACCGTTACTAATATTGTTATTATCATTATTATTTCTCTTATTATCATTATTATTATTGTTATTACCGTTATTATTATTGTTGTTATTATTATTATTTCTGTTATTATCATTATTATTATTGCTATTATCATTATCATTACTGGTATTATCATTATTATTATCGCTATTGTCATTATTGTTATTGTTAACACCATTATTATTATTGTTATTATCATTATTATTGTCGTTATTGCCATTATTGTTATTGTTTTTATTATTTATGTTATTATCGTTACTACTATTTTTATTATCATTATTAGTATTGCTATTATCATTATCATTGCAGTTATTATCATTATTATTAGTGTTATTGTCATAATCATTATTGTTATTATCATTGTAATTAGTGGTATTATCATTGTGACTATTGTTAATATCATCATTCTTTTTGTTATTATAATTATTATTGGTGTTATTATCATTATTATTATAGTTAATTTCGTCATTATTGTTGTTATTATCATTATTAATATTGCTATTATAATTATTATTACTGGTATTATAATTATTATCGTCGTTATTGTCATTATTGTTATTGTTAACACTATTATGATTATTGTTATTATCATTATTATTTATGTTATTATCGTCATTATTATTGTTATTATCATTATTATTTGTGTTATTATCATAATTATTATTGTTATTACCATTATTATTATTGTTATTATCATTATTATTTCTGTTATTATCGTCATTATTATTGTTATTATCATTATTATTTGTGTTATTATCATAATTATTATTGTTATTACCATTATTATTATTGTTATTATCATTATTATTTCTGTTATTATCATTACTAGTATTGCTATTTCAATTATCATTTCTGTTATTATCATTATTATTGTCGTTATTATCATTATTATTATTGTTGTTATCATTCTCATTATGGTTATTATCTTTATTATTATTGTTATAATCACTATTATTTCTATTATTATCATTATTATTATAGTTAATATCATTATTATTGTTGTTATTATCATAATTATTAGGGTTATTATCATTATTATTATTGTTATTACCATTATTATTATTGTTATTATCATTATTATTGTCGTTATTATCGTTATTATTAGTGTTATTATCATTATTATTGTTGTTATCATTCTCATTATGGTTATTATCTTTATTATTATTGTTATAATCACTATTATTTCTATTATTATCATTATTATAATTGTTACTATCATTACTATTAGTGTTATTATCGTTATTATTATTGTTATTATCATTATTATTATAGTTAATATCATCATTATTGTTGTTATTATCATAATTATTATGGTTATTATCATTATTATTATTGTTATTACCATTATTATTATTGTTATTATCACTATTATTTATGTTATTATCGTCATTATTATTGTTATTATCATTATTATTAGTGTTATTATCATTATTATTTATGTTATTATCATTATTATTCATGTTATTATCGTTATTATTATTGTTATTACCATTTTTATTTCTCTTATTATCATTATTATTTCTGTTATTATCATTCTTAATATTGCTATTATAATTATCATTACTGGTATTATCATTATTATTGTCGTTATTGTCATTATGGTTATTGTTAACGCCATTATTGTTATTGTTATTATCATTATTATTTCTGTTATTATCATTATTATTATTGTTATTATTATTATTATTATTATTACTGTTATTATCATTATTATTGGCGTTATTGTCATTATTAGTATTGCTATTATAATTATCATTACTGGTATTATCATTATTATTGTCGTTATTGTCATTATTGTTATTGTTAACACCATTATTATTATTGTTATTATCATTATTATTGTCGTTATTGTCATTATTGTTATTGTTAACACTATTATTATTATTGTTATTATCATTATTATTTATGTTATTATCGTTATTATTATTGTTATTATCATTATTATTTCTGTTGTTATCATTATTGTTATTGCTATTATCATTATCATTACTGGTATTATCGTTATTGTTATTGTTAACACCATTATTATTATTGTTATTATCATTATTATTGTCGTTATTGCCATTATTGTTATTGTTATTATTATTTATGTTATTATCGTTATTATTATTTTTATTATCATTATTATTAGTGTTATTATCATTATTATTGTTGTTATTGCCATTATTGTTACTGTTATTATCATTATTATTATTATTGCTCTTATTATCATTATCAGTATTGCTATTATCATTATCATTACTGGTATTATCATTATTATTGTCGTTATTGTGATTATTGTTATTGTTAACACCATTATTATTATTGTTATTATCATTATTGTTATAGTTATTATCATTATTAGTACTGCTATTATCGTTCTCATTACTGTTATTATCATTATTATTAGTGTTATTGTCATAATCATTATTGTTATTATCATTGTTATTAGTGGTATTATCATTGTGATTATTGTTAAAATCATCATTATTGTTGTTATTATAATTATTATTAGTGTTATTATCATTATTATTATAGTTAATTTCGTCATTATTGTTGTTATTATCATTATTATTTCTGTTATTATCATTATTATTGTCCTTATTATCGTTATTATTATTGTTATTATTATTATTATTCATGTTATTATCGTTATTATTATTGTTATTATCATTATTATTTCTGTTATTATCATTATTGTTATTGCTATTATCATGATTATTGTTGTTATTGTCATTATTGTTATTGTTATTACCATTATTAGTATTGCTATTATCATTATCGTTACTGTTATTATCATTATTAGTATTGCTATTATCATTATCATTACTGGTATTATCATTATTATTATCGCTATTGTCATTATTATTATTGTTAACACCATTATTATTATTGTTATTATCATTATTATTGTCGTTATTGCCATTATTGTTATTGTTATAATTATTTATGTTATTATCGTTATTATTATTTTTATTATCATTATTATTAGTGTTATTATCATTATTATTGTCGTTATTGCCATTATTATTATTGTTATTATTATTATTATTATTATTACTGTTATTATCATTATTATTATTGTTATTATCACTATTATTTCTGTTATTATCATTATTACTATTATTGCTCTTATTATCATTATCAGTATTGCTATTATCATTATCATTACTGGTATTATCATTATTATTGTCGTTATTGTCATTATTGTTATTGTTAACACCATTATTATTATTGTTATTATCATTATTGTTATAGTTATTATCATTATTGTTATTATCATTGTTATTAGTGGTATTATCATTGTGATTATTGTTAATATCATCATTATTGTTGTTATTATAATTATTATTAGTGTTATTATCATTATTATTATTGTTATTACCATTATTATTATTGTTATTATCATTATTAGTATTGCTATTATCATTATCATTACTGTTATTATCATTCTTATTATTGTTGTTATTATTATTATTACTGTTATTATCATTATTATTTCTGTTATTATCATTATTAGTATTGCTATTATCATTATCGTTACTGTTATTATCATTATTAGTATTGCTATTATCATTATCATTACTGGTATTATCATTATTATTTCTGTTATTATCATTATTAGTATTGTTATTATAATTATCATTACTGGTATTGTCATTATTCTTTTCGTTATTGTCATTATTGTTATTGTTATTACCATTATTATTATTGTTATTATCATTATTATTTCTGTTATTATCATTATTAGTATTGCCATTATAATTATCATTACTGGTATTATCATTATTATTGTCGTTATTGTCATTATTGTTATTGTTATTACCGTTACTAATATTGTTATTATCATTATTATTTCTCTTATTATCATTATTATTATTGTTATTACCGTTATTATTATTGTTGTTATTATTATTATTTCTGTTATTATCATTATTATTATTGCTATTATCATTATCATTACTGGTATTATCATTATTATTATCGCTATTGTCATTATTGTTATTGTTAACACCATTATTATTATTGTTATTATCATTATTATTGTCGTTATTGCCATTATTGTTATTGTTTTTATTATTTATGTTATTATCGTTACTACTATTTTTATTATCATTATTAGTATTGCTATTATCATTATCATTGCAGTTATTATCATTATTATTAGTGTTATTGTCATAATCATTATTGTTATTATCATTGTAATTAGTGGTATTATCATTGTGACTATTGTTAATATCATCATTCTTTTTGTTATTATAATTATTATTGGTGTTATTATCATTATTATTATAGTTAATTTCGTCATTATTGTTGTTATTATCATTATTAATATTGCTATTATAATTATTATTACTGGTATTATAATTATTATTGTCGTTATTGTCATTATTGTTATTGTTATTATCATTATTATTATTGTTATTATCATTATTAGTACTGCTATTATAATTATTAGTATTGCTATTATAATTATCATTACTGGTATTATCATTATTATCGTCGTTATTGTCATTATTGTTATTGTTAACACTATTATGATTATTGTTATTATCATTATTATTTATGTTATTATCGTCATTATTATTGTTATTATCATTATTATTTGTGTTATTATCATAATTATTATTGTTATTACCATTATTATTATTGTTATTATCATTATTATTACTGTTATTATCGTCATTATTATTGTTATTATCATTATTATTTGTGTTATTATCATAATTATTATTGTTATTACCATTATTATTATTGTTATTATCATTATTATTTCTGTTATTATCATTACTAGTATTGCTATTTCAATTATCATTTCTGTTATTATCATTATTATTGTCGTTATTATCATTATTATTATTGTTGTTATCATTCTCATTATGGTTATTATCTTTATTATTATTGTTATAATCACTATTATTTCTATTATTATCATTATTATTATAGTTAATATCATTATTATTGTTGTTATTATCATAATTATTAGGGTTATTATCATTATTATTATTGTTATTACCATTATTATTATTGTTATTATCATTATTATTGTCGTTATTATCGTTATTATTAGTGTTATTATCATTATTATTGTTGTTATCATTCTCATTATGGTTATTATCTTTATTATTATTGTTATAATCACTATTATTTCTATTATTATCATTATTATAATTGTTACTATCATTACTATTAGTGTTATTATCGTTATTATTATTGTTATTATCATTATTATTATAGTTAATATCATCATTATTGTTGTTATTATCATAATTATTATGGTTATTATCATTATTATTATTGTTATTACCATTATTATTATTGTTATTATCACTATTATTTATGTTATTATCGTCATTATTATTGTTATTATCATTATTATTAGTGTTATTATCATTATTATTTATGTTATTATCATTATTATTCATGTTATTATCGTTATTATTATTGTTATTACCATTTTTATTTCTCTTATTATCATTATTATTTCTGTTATTATCATTCTTAGTATTGCTATTATAATTATCATTACTGGTATTATCATTATTATTGTCGTTATTGTCATTATGGTTATTGTTAACGCCATTATTGTTATTGTTATTATCATTATTATTTCTGTTATTATCATTATTATTATTGTTATTATTATTATTATTATTATTACTGTTATTATCATTATTATTGGCGTTATTGTCATTATTAGTATTGCTATTATAATTATCATTACTGGTATTATCATTATTATTGTCGTTATTGTCATTATTGTTATTGTTAACACCATTATTATTATTGTTATTATCATTATTATTGTCGTTATTGTCATTATTGTTATTGTTAACACTATTATTATTATTGTTATTATCATTATTATTTATGTTATTATCGTTATTATTATTGTTATTATCATTATTATTTCTGTTATTATCATTATTGTTATTGCTATTATCATTATCATTACTGGTATTATCGTTATTGTTATTGTTAACACCATTATTATTATTGTTATTATCATTATTATTGTCGTTATTGCCATTATTGTTATTGTTATTATTATTTATGTTATTATCGTTATTATTATTTTTATTATCATTATTATTAGTGTTATTATCATTATTATTGTTGTTATTGCCATTATTATTACTGTTATTATCATTATTATTATTATTGCTCTTATTATCATTATCAGTATTGCTATTATCATTATCATTACTGGTATTATCATTATTATTGTCGTTATTGTGATTATTGTTATTGTTAACACCATTATTATTATTGTTATTATCATTATTGTTATAGTTATTATCATTATTAGTACTGCTATTATCGTTCTCATTACTGTTATTATCATTATTATTAGTGTTATTGTCATAATCATTATTGTTATTATCATTGTTATTAGTGGTATTATCATTGTGATTATTGTTAAAATCATCATTATTGTTGTTATTATAATTATTATTAGTGTTATTATCATTATTATTACAGTTAATTTCGTCATTATTGTTGTTATTATCATTATTATTTCTGTTATTATCATTATTATTGTCCTTATTATCGTTATTATTATTGTTATTATTATTATTATTCATGTTATTATCGTTATTATTATTGTTATTATCATTATTATTTCTGTTATTATCATTATTGTTATTGCTATTATCATGATTATTGTTGTTATTGTCATTATTGTTATTGTTATTACCATTATTAGTATTGCTATTATCATTATCGTTACTGTTATTATCATTATTAGTATTGCTATTATCATTATCATTACTGGTATTATCATTATTATTATCGCTATTGTCATTATTATTATTGTTAACACCATTATTATTATTGTTATTATCATTATTATTGTCGTTATTGCCATTATTGTTATTGTTATAATTATTTATGTTATTATCGTTATTATTATTTTTATTATCATTATTATTAGTGTTATTATCATTATTATTGTCGTTATTGCCATTATTATTATTGTTATTATTATTATTATTATTATTACTGTTATTATCATTATTATTATTGTTATTATCACTATTATTTCTGTTATTATCATTATTACTATTATTGCTCTTATTATCATTATCAGTATTGCTATTATCATTATCATTACTGGTATTATCATTATTATTGTCGTTATTGTCATTATTGTTATTGTTAACACCATTATTATTATTGTTATTATCATTATTGTTATAGTTATTATCATTATTGTTATTATCATTGTTATTAGTGGTATTATCATTGTGATTATTGTTAATATCATCATTATTGTTGTTATTATAATTATTATTAGTGTTATTATCATTATTATTATTGTTATTACCATTATTATTATTGTTATTATCATTATTATTTATGTTATTATCGTCATTATTATTGTCATTATCATTATTATTTGTGTTATTATCATAATTATTATTGTTATTACCATTACTATCATTGTTATTATCATTATTATTATTGTTATTATCATTATTATTATAGTTATTATCATTATTAGTACTGCTATTATCATTATCATTACTGTTATTATCATTATTATTAGTGTTATTGTCATAATCATTATTGTTATTATCATTGTTATTAGTGGTATTATCATTGTGATTATTGTTAATATCATCATTATTGTTGTTATTATAATTATTATTGGTGTTATTATCATTATTAATAATGCTATTATAATTATTATTACTGGTATTATCATTATTATTGTCGTTATTGTCATTATTGTTATTGTTATTGCCATTATTATTATTGTTATTATCATTATTATTTCTGTTATTATCATTATTATTATTGTTATTACCATTATTATTATTGTTATTATCATTATTATTTATGTTATTATCGTCATTATTATTGTCATTATCATTATTATTTGTGTTATTATCATAATTATTATTGTTATTACCATTACTATCATTGTTATTATCATTATTATTATTGTTATTATCATTATTATTATAGTTAATATCATTATTATTGTTGTTATTATCATAATTATTAGGGTTATTATCATTCTCATTATGGTTATTATCTTTATCATTATTGTTATAATCACTATTAGTACTGCTATTATAATTATTAGTATTGCTATTATAATTATCATTACTGGTATTATCATTATTATTGTCGTTATTGTCATTATTGTTATTGTTAACACTATTATGATTATTGTTATTATCATTATTATTTATGTTATTATCGTCATTATTATTGTTATTATCATTATTATTTGTGTTATTATCATAATTATTACTCTGATTATCATTATTATTGTCGTTATTGCCATTATTATTATTGTTAGTACCATTATTATTAGTGTTATTATCATTATTATTATTGTTATTACCATTATTGTTATTGTTATTATCATTATTAGTATTGCTATTATCATTATTATTGTCGTTGTTGTCATTATTGTTATTGTTAACACTATTATTTTTATTGTTATTTTCATTATTATTTCTGTTATTATCATTATTAGTATTGCTATTATAATTATCATTACTGGTGTTATCATTATTATTGGCGTTATTGTCATTATTGTTATTGTTATTACCATTATTATTATTGTTATTATCATTATTATTTCTGTTATTATCATTATTATTATTGTTATTACCATTATTATTATTGTTATTATCATTATTATTTCTGTTATTATCACTATTAGTATTGCTATTATAAATATCATTACTGATATTATCATTATTATTGTCGTTATTGTTATTATTATTATTATTTCTGTTATTATCATTATTAGTATTGCTATAATCATTATCATTACTGATATTATCATTATTATTGTCGTTATTGTCATTATTGTTATTGTTAACACCATTATTATTATTGTTATTATCATTATTATTATTGTTATTCTCATTATTATTGTCGTTATTTTCATTATTGTTATTGTTAACACTATTATTATTATTGTTATTATCATTATTATTGTCGTTATTATCGCTATTATTATTGTTATTATCATTATTATTGTCGTTATTATCATTATTATTATTGTTATTATCATTCTCATTATGGTTATTATCTTTATCATTATTGTTATAATCACTATTAGTACTGCTATTATAATTATTAGTATTGCTATTATAATTATCATTACTGGTATTATCATTATTATTGTCGTTATTGTCATTATTGTTATTGTTAACACTATTATGATTATTGTTATTATCATTATTATTTATGTTATTATCGTCATTATTATTGTTATTATCATTATTATTTGTGTTATTATCATAATTATTACTCTGATTATCATTATTATTGTCGTTATTGCCATTATTATTATTGTTAGTACCATTATTATTAGTGTTATTATCATTATTATTATTGTTATTACCATTATTATTATTGTTATTATCATTATTAGTATTGCTATTATCATTATCATTACTGTTATTATCATTCTTATTATTGTTGTTATTATTATTATTACTGTTATTATCATTATTATTTCTGTTATTATCATTATTAGTATTGCTATTATCATTATCATTACTGTTATTATCATTCTTATTATTGTTGTTATTATTATTATTTCTGTTATTATCATTATTATTGTCGTTATTGCCTTTATTGTTATTGTAATTATTATTTATGTTATTATCGTTATTATTATTTTTATTATCGTTATTATTATTGTTACTATCATTATTATTGTCATTATTGCCATTATTATTATTGTTATTATTATTATTATTATTAGCGTTATTATCATTAGTATTGTCGTTATTGTCATTATTTTTATTGTTAACAACATTATTATTATTGTTATTATCATTATTATTTCTGTTATTATCATTATTATTATTGTTATTATCATTATTAGTATTGCTATTATCATTATCATTACTGTTATTATCATTCTTATTATTGTTATTATCATTATTATTATAGTTATTATCATTATTAGTACTGCTATTATCATTATCATTACTGTTATTATCATTATTATTAGTGTTATTGTCATAATCATTATTGTTATTATCATTGTTATTAGTGGTATTATCATTGTGATTATTGTTAATATCATCATTATTGTTGTTATTATAATTATTATTGGTGTTATTATCATTATTAATATTGCTATTATAATTATTATTACTGGTATTATCATTATTATTGTCGTTATTGTCATTATTGTTATTGTTATTGCCATTATTATTATTGTTATTATTATTATTATTTCTGTTATTATCATTATTATTATTGTTATTACCATTATTATTATTGTTATTATCATTATTATATATGTTATTATCGTCATTATTATTGTCATTATCATTATTATTTGTGTTATTATCATAATTATTATTGTTATTACCATTATTATTATTGTTATTATCATTATTATTGCCATTATTGTCATTATTAGTATTGCTATTATAATTATCATTACTGGTATTATCATTATTATTGTCGTTATTGTCATTATTGTTATTGTTAACACCATTATAATTACAGTTATTATCATTATTATTTCTGTTATTATCATTATTAGTATTGCTATAATCATTATCATTACTGATATTATCATATTATTGTCGTTATTGTCATTATTGTTATTGATAACACCATTATTATTATTGTTATTATCATTATTATTTATATATTATCGTTATTGTTTGTGTTATTATCATTATTATTATTGTTATTATCAATCTCATTATGGTTATTATCTTTATTATTATTGTTATAATCACTACTATTTCTATTATTGTCATTATTATTATTGTTACTATCATTACTATTAGTGTTATTATCGTTATTATAGTCGTTTTTGTCATTATTATTATTGTTATTACCATTACTATTATTGTTATTACCATTATTATTATTGTTATTATCATTATTAGTATTGCTATTATCATTATTATTATTGTTGTTATCATTCTCATTATGGTTATTATCTTTATTATTATTGTTATAATCACTATTATTTCTATTATTATCATTATTATTATTGTTACTATCATTACTATTAGTGTTATTATCGTTATTATTATTGTTATTATCATTATTATTATAGTTAATATCATCATTATTGTTGTTATTATCATAATTATTATGGTTATTATCATTATTATTATTGTTATTACCATTATTATTATTGTTATTATCACTATTATTTATGTTATTATCGTCATTATTATTGTTATTATCATTATTATTTCTGTTATTATCATTAATAGTATTGCTATTATAATTATCTTTACCGGTATTATCATTATTATTGTCTTTATTGTCATTATTGTTCTTGTTAACGCCATTATTGTTATTGTTATCATCATTATTATTTCTGTTATTATCATTATTATTATTGTTATTATTATTATTATTATTATTACTGTTATTATCATTATTATTGGCGTTATTGTCATTATTAGTATTGCTATTATAATTATCATTACTGGTATTATCATTATTATTGTCGTTATTGTCATTATTGTTATTGTTAACACCATTATTATTATTGTTATTATCATTATTAGTATTGCTATTATAATTATCATTTCTGTTATTATCATTATTATTGTCGTTATTGTCATTATTGTTATTGTTAACACTATTATTATTATTGTTATTATCATTATTGTTATAGTTATTATCATTATTAGTACTGCTATTATCGTTATCATTACTGTTATTATCATTATTATTAGTGTTATTGTCATAATCATTATTGTTATTATCATTGTTATTAGTGGTATTATCAATGTGATTATTGTTAATATCATCATTATTGTTGTTATTATAATTATTATTAGTGTTATTATCATTATTATTATTGTTATTACCATTATTATTATTGTTATTATCATTATTAGTATTGCTATTATCATTATTATTAGTGTTATTATCATAATTATTATTGTTATTACCAGTATTATTATTGTTATTATCATTATTAGTATGCTATTATAATTATCGTTACTGTTATTATCATTATTAGTATTCCTATTATCATTATCATTACTGGTATTATCATTATTATTATCGCTATTGTCATTATTGTTATTGTTAACACCATTATTATTATTGTTATTATCATTATTATTGTCGTTATTGCCATTATTGTTATTGTTTTTATTATTTATGTTATTATCGTTACTACTATTTTTATTATCATTATTAGTATTGCTATTATCATTATCATTGCAGTTATTATCATTATTATTAGTGTTATTGTCATAATCATTATTGTTATTATCATTGTAATTAGTGGTATTATCATTGTGACTATTGTTAATATCATCATTCTTTTTGTTATTATAATTATTATTGGTGTTATTATCATTATTATTATAGTTAATTTCGTCATTATTGTTGTTATTATCATTATTAATATTGCTATTATAATTATTATTACTGGTATTATAATTATTATTGTCGTTATTGTCATTATTGTTATTGTTATTACCATTATTATTATTGTTATTATCATTATTAGTACTGCTATTATAATTATTAGTATTGCTATTATAATTATCATTACTGGTATTATCATTATTATCGTCGTTATTGTCATTATTGTTATTGTTAACACTATTATGATTATTGTTATTATCATTATTATTTATGTTATTATCGTCATTATTATTGTTATTATCATTATTATTTGTGTTATTATCATAATTATTATTGTTATTACCATTATTATTATTGTTATTATCATTATTATTTCTGTTATTATCGTCATTATTATTGTTATTATCATTATTATTTGTGTTATTATCATAATTATTATTGTTATTACCATTATTATTATTGTTATTATCATTATTATTTCTGTTATTATCATTACTAGTATTGCTATTTCAATTATCATTTCTGTTATTATCATTATTATTGTCGTTATTATCATTATTATTATTGTTGTTATCATTCTCATTATGGTTATTATCTTTATTATTATTGTTATAATCACTATTATTTCTATTATTATCATTATTATAATTGTTACTATCATTACTATTAGTGTTATTATCGTTATTATTATTGTTATTATCATTATTATTATAGTTAATATCATCATTATTGTTGTTATTATCATAATTATTATGGTTATTATCATTATTATTATTGTTATTACCATTATTATTATTGTTATTATCACTATTATTTATGTTATTATCGTCATTATTATTGTTATTATCATTATTATTAGTGTTATTATCATTATTATTTATGTTATTATCATTATTATTCATGTTATTATCGTTATTATTATTGTTATTACCATTTTTATTTCTCTTATTATCATTATTATTTCTGTTATTATCATTCTTAGTATTGTTATTATTATTATTATCATTATTACTGTTATTATCATTATTATTGGCGTTATTGTCATTATTAGTATTGCTATTATAATTATCATTACTGGTATTATCATTATTATTGTCGTTATTGTCATTATTGTTATTGTTAACACCATTATTATTATTGTTATTATCATTATTATTGTCGTTATTGTCATTATTGTTATTGTTAACACTATTATTATTATTGTTATTATCATTATTATTTATGTTATTATCGTTATTATTAGTGTTATTATCATTATTATTGTCGTTATTATCGTTATTATTATTGTTATAATCACTATTATTTCTATTATTATCATTATTATTATTGTTACTGTCATTACTATTAGTGTTATTATCATTATTATTATTGTTATTATCATTATTATTATTGTTATTATCACTATTATTTATGTTATTATCGTCATTATTATTGTTATTATCATTATTATTAGTGTTATTATCATTATTATTTATGTTATTATCATTATTATTCATGTTATTATCGTTATTATTATTGTGTTTATCATTATTATTTCTGTTATTTTCATTATTGTTATTGCTATTATCATTATCATTACTGGTATTATCGTTATTGTTATTGTTAACACCATTATTATTATTGTTATTATCATTATTATTGTCGTTATTGCCATTATTGTTATTGTTATTATTATTTATGTTATTATCGTTATTATTATTTTTATTATCATTATTATTAGTGTGATTATCATTATTATTGTCGTTATTGCCATTATTATTATTGTTATTATTATTATTACTGTTATTATCATTATTATTATTATTGCTCTTATTATCATTATCAGTATTGCTATTATAATTATCATTACTGGTATTATCATTATTATTGTCGTTATTGTCATTATTGTTATTGTTAACACCATTATTATTATTGTTATTATCATTATTATTGTCGTTATTGTCATTATTGTTATTGTTAACACTATTATTATTATTGTTATTATCATTATTATTTATGTTATTATCGTTATTATTATTGTTATAATCACTATTATTTCTATTATTATCATTATTATTATTGTTACTGTCATTACTATTAGTGTTATTATCATTATTATTATTGTTACTATCATTACTATTAGTGTTATTATCGTTATTATAGTCGTTTTTGTCATTATTATTATTGTTATTACCATTACTATTATTGTTATTACCATTATTATTATTGTTATTATCATTATTAGTATTGCTATTATCATTATTATTAGTGTTATTATCATAATTATTATTGTTATTACCAGTATTATTATTGTTATTATCATTATTATTTCTGTTATTATCATTATTATTATTGTTATTATCATTATTATTTGTGTTATTATCATTATTATTATTGTTATCACCATTATTATTATTGTTATTATTATTATCATTACTGTTATTATCATTACTATATCTGTTATTATCGTTATTATTTCTGTAATTATCATTATTGTTATATCTATTATCATTATTATTAGTGTTATTATCATTATTAGTATTGCTATTATCATTATCGTTACAGTTATTATCATTATTAGTATTGCTATTATCATTATCGTTACTGTTATTATCATTATTAGTATTGCAATTATCATTATCATTACTGGTATTATCATTATTATTATACTTAATTTCGTCATTATTTCTGTTATTATCATTATTATTGTTGTTATTACCATTATTTCTATTGTTATTATCATTATTATTGTCGTTATTGCCATTATTGTTATTGTAATTATTATTTATGTTATTATCGTTATTATTATTTTTATTATCATTATTATTATTGTTACTATCATTATTATTGTCGTTATTGCCATTATTATTATTGTTATTATTATTATTATTATTAGCGTTATTATCATTAGTATTGTCGTTATTGTCATTATTTTTATTGTTAACAACATTATTATTATTGTTATTATCATTATCATTACTGTTATTATCATTCTTATTATTGTTATTATCATTATTATTATAGTTATTATCATTCTTATTATTGTTATTATCATTATTATTATAGTTATTATCATTATTAGTACCGCTATTATCATTATCATTACAGTTATTATCATTATTATTAGTGTTATTGTCATAATCATTATTGTTATTATCATTGTTATTAGTGGTATTATCATTGTGACTATTGTTAATATCATCATTATTGTTGTTATTATAATTCTTATTGGTGTTATTATCATTATTATTATAGTTAATTTCGTCATTATTGTTGTTATTATCATTATTAATATTGCTATTATAATTATTATTACTGGTATTATAATTATTATTGTCGTTATTGTCATTATTGTCATGTTTATTACCATTATTATTATTGTTATTATCATTATTAGTATTGCTATTATCATTATCGTTACTGTTATTATCATTATTAGTATTGCTATTATAATTATCATTACTGGTATTATCATTATTATTATCGCTATTGCCAATATTTTTTATTGTTAACACCATTATTATTATTGTTATTATCATTATTAGTATGTTATTGTTTTTATTATTTATGTTATTATCGTTACTACTATTTTTATTATCATTATTAGTATTGCTATTATCATTATCATTGCTGTTTTTATCATAATTATTAGCGTTATTACAATTATTATTATTGTTATTACCATTATTATTATTGTTAGTCTCATTATTATTTCTGTTATTATCGTTATTATTATTGTTATTATCATTATTATTTCGGTTACTATCATTATTATTATTGATATTACCATTATTATTATTGTTATAATCATTGTTATTATTGTTATTACCATTCTTATTTCTGTTATTATCATTATTATTTCTGTTATTATCATTATTACTATTGTTATTATTATTATTATTACTGTTATTATCATTATTATTGTCGTTAGTGTCATTATTGTTGTTATTATCATTATTATTTCTGTTATGATCATTATTATTAGTGTTATTACCTTTATTATTACTGTTATTATCATTATTAGTATTACTATTATCTCTATCACTACTGTCATTATCATTATTATTGTCGTTATTGTCATTATTGTTATTGTTAACACTGTTATTATTATTGTTATTATCATTATTATTTCTGTTATTATCATTATTAGTATTGCTATTATCATTATCATTACTGTTATTATCATAATTATAGTCGTTATTGTCATTACTATTATTGTTAGTACCATTATTATTACTGTTATTATCATTATTATAGTCGTTATTGTCATTATTATTATGGTTATTACCATTACGATTATTGTTATTACCATTATTATTTCTGTTACTATCATTATTATTATTGTTATCACCATTATTGTTATTGTTATAATCATTATTATTTCTTTTATTATCATTATTATTATTGTTATTACCACTATTATTATTGTTATTATCATTATTATTTCTGTTATTATCATCATTAGTATTGCTATTATAATTATCATTACTGGTATTATCATTATTATTGTCGTTATTGTCATTATTATTATTGTTTTCATCATTATTATTTCTGTTAGTATCTGTTTCGGATGCTGGCGAAGAGTGGACGATTGCCCAGATGGAGATGGATTGCTCCGTTTCTTGAAAGGACTCGCAGGATGGTCCGGACGCGTAATTTATTTTATTGCAGGCGCAATAAATAAGTGAACACTTGATGACGACAAACACGTTTATTTTAACACGCACAATTATGAACAACTAAAGCAGCGAAATGATGGACTACGCGTACGAATATTACACAAAAAAAACTGGTGCGGTAACGGCTTATATTTGGCTTGGCGCTTGGCGTTACAAAACTGGTAATGGCAAGGGTAATGAATCACGCTTCAGCGGAGCGGTATTTATATTATTCTCAAATCGTTCTAGAAACTTCCGATAATACGGAAAGGGCAAACGTCTGTTGACGATCGGGAATTACCGTTAACGAGATTATAGATTTAATCCATTTAATCCTATAACGAATATACCGGCAGTTCTAGCATTCCGGAACAGTATCATTATTATTATTGTTATTATTATTATTATTACTGTTACTATCATTCTTCTTAGTGTTACTATAATTATTATTATTATAGTTAATATCATCATTATTGTTGTTTATATCATTATTATTACCGTTATTATCATTATTACTGTCAATAATGTTATTATTATTATTGTTATTAACATTATTATTTCTGTTATTATCATTATTAGTATTGCTATTATCATTATCATTATTATTTCTGTTATTATCGTTATTATTTCTGTTATTACCATTATTAGTATTGCTATTATCATTATCATTACTGGTATTATAATTATTATTGTCGTTATTGCCATTATTATTATTGATATTACGCTTACTATTATTGTTATTATCCTTATTATTATTGTTATTGCCGTTATTATTTCTGTTATAATCGTTATTATTATTGTTGTTGTCATTATTATTTATGTTATTGTCGTTATTGCCATTATTATTATTGTTATTATTATTATTATTAGTGTTATTATCATTATTATTTCTGTCATTATCATTATTAGTATTGCTATTATAATTATCATTACTGGTATTATCATTATTATTGTCGTTATTATCATTACTATTACTGTTATTTTCATTATTATAGTCGTTATTGTCATTATTATTATTGTCATTACCATTACTATTATTATTATTATCATTATTATTATTGTTATTATCATTATTATTAGTGTTATTATCATTATTATTAGTGTTATTATCATTATTATTATTGTTATTATCATTATTATATCTGTTATTATCATTATTATTATTGTTATTACCATTATTATTATTGTTGTTATTGTCATTATTATTAGTATTATTACCATTATTATTACTGTTATTATCATTATTATTAGTGTTATTATCATTATTATTACTGTCATTATCATTATTAGTATTATCATTATTATTGTCGTTATTGTCACTATTGTTAATGTTAACACCATTATTATTATTGTTATTATCATTATTATTATTGTTATTACTATAATTATTGTTGTTATTATCATTATTATTTCGGTTATTATCATTATTCGTATTGCTATTATCATTATCATTACTGTTATTATCATAATTATTAGCGTTATTACAATTATTGTTATTGTTATTACCATTATTATTTCTGTTAGTATCATTATTGTTATTGCTATTATCATTATTATTGTCGTTATTGTCATTATTATTATTGTTATTAACATTATTATTATTGTTATTATCATTATTATTTCTGTTATTGTCTTTATTGTTATTGTTAACACCATTATTATTATTGTTATTATCATTATTATTTATGTTATTATCGTCATTATTATTGTTATTATCATTATTATTAGTGTTATTATCATAATTATTACTGTTATTGCCATTATTATTATTGTTATTACCATTATTATTATTGTTATTATCATTATTATTTCTGTTATTATCATTATTAGTATTGCTATAATCATTATCATTACTGATATTATCATTATTATTGTCGTTATTGTCATTATAGTTATTGTTAACACTATTATTATTATTGTTATTATCATTATTGGTACTGCTATTATCATTATCATTACTGTTATTATGATTATTAGTCCTGTTATTATCATTATTAGTATTGCTATTATCATTATCATTACTGTTATTATCATTATTATTACTGTTATTATCATTATTAGTATTGCTATTATCATTATTATTGTCGTTATTGTCATAACTATAATTGTTATTATCATTGTTATTAGTGGTATTATCATTATGATTATAGTTACGATCATCATTATTGTTGTTATTATCATTATTATTACTGTTATTATCATTATTACTATAGTTAATATCATCATTATTGTTGTTACTATCATACTTATTAGGGTTATTATCATTATTATTATTGTTATTACCATTATTATTATTGTTATTATCATTATTAGTATTGCTATTATCATTATGATTACTGTTATTATCATTATTATATCTGTTATTAACGTTATTATTTCTGAGCTTATCATTATTATTAGTGTTATTATTATTATTATTACTCTTATTATCATTATTATTATTTTTGTTATTATCATTATTATTTGTTATTATCACTATTATTTATGTTATTGTCGTTATTATTATTGTTATTATCATTATTATTTCTGTTAGTATCATTATTAGTATTGCTATTATCATTATCATTACTGTTCTTATCATTATTACTGTCGTTATTGTCATTATTGTTATTGTTAGTACCATTATTATTAGTGTTATTATCATTATTAGTATTGCTATTATCATTATTATTGTCGTTGTTGTCATTATTGTTATTGTTAACACTATTATTTTTATTGTTATTTTCATTATTATTTCTGTTATTATCATTATTAGTATTGCTATTATAATTATCATTACTGGTATTATCATTATTATTGTTGTTATTGTCATTATTATTAGTATTATTATCATTATTATTACTGTTATTATCATTATTATTAGTGTTATTATCATTATTATTACTGTCATTATCATTATTAGTATTATCATTATTATTGTCGTTATTGTCATTATTGTTATTGTTAACACCATTATTATTATTGTTATTACTATAATTATTGTTGTTATTATCATTATTATTTCGGTTATTATCATTATTCGTATTGCTATTATCATTATCATTACTGTTATTATCATAATTATTAGCGTTATTACAATTATTGTTATTGTTATTACCATTATTATTTCTGTTAGTATCATTATTGTTATTGCTATTATCATTGTTATTGTCGTTATTGTCATTATTATTATTGTTATTAACATTATTATTATTGTTATTATCATTATTATTTCTGTTATTGTCTTTATTGTTATTGTTAACACCATTATTATTATTGTTATTATCATTATTATTTATGTTATTATCGTCATTATTATTGTTATTATCATTATTATTAGTGTTATTATCATAATTATTACTGTTATTGCCATTATTATTATTGTTATTACCATTATTATTATTGTTATTATCATTATTATTTCTGTTATTATCATTATTAGTATTGGTATAATCATTATCATTACTGATATTATCATTATTATTGTCGTTATTGTCATAACTATAATTGTTATTATCATTGTTATTAGTGGTATTATCATTATGATTATAGTTACGATCATCATTATTGTTGTTGTTATCATTATTATTACTGTTATTATCATTATTATTCTAGTTGATATCATCATTATTGTTGTTATTATCATTATTATTAATGTTATTATCATTATTATTATTGTTATTAACATTACTATTACTGTTATTATCATTATTATAGTCGTTATAGTCATTATTCTTATTGTTATTACCATTACTATTATTGTTATTATCATTATTGTTATTGCTATTATCATTATTATTACTGTTATTATCATTATCATTGACGTTCATGTCATTATTATTACTGTTATTATCATTATTATTGTCGTTATTGCCATTATTATTATTGTTATACCATTACTATTATTGTTATTATCATTATTATTATTGTTATTATCATTATTATTATAGTTAATATCATCATTATTCTTGTTATTATCATAATTATTAGGGTTATTATCGTTATTATTATTGTTATTACCATTATTATTATTGTTATTATCATTATTAGTATTGCTATTATCATTATTATTAGTGTTATTATCATAATTATTATTGTTATTACCATTATTATTATTGTTATTATCATTATTATTTCTGTTATTATCATTATTATTATTGTTATTATCATTATTAGTATTGCTATTATCATTATTATTATTGTTATCACCATTATTATTATTGTTATTATCATTATCATTACTCTTATTATCATTATTATATCTGTTATTATCGTTATTATTTCTGTAATTATCATTATTGTTATATCTATTATCATTATTATTAGTGTTACTATCATTATTATTAATGTTATTATCATTATTATTAGTGTTATTATTATTATTATTATTATAGTTCATATCATCATTATTGTTGTTATTATCATTATTAGTTCTGTTATTATCAATATTATTATTGTTATTATTATTATTACTGTTATTATCATTATTAGTATTGCTATTATCATTATCGTTACTGTTATTATCATTATTAGTATTGCTATTATAATTATCATTACTGGTATTATCATTATTATTATCGCTATTGCCAATATTTTTTATTGTTAACACCATTATTATTATTGTTATTATCATTATTAGTATGCTATTATAATTATCGTTACTGTTATTATCATTATTAGTATTGCTATTATCATTATCATTACTGGTATTATCATTATTATTATCGCTATTGTCATTATTGTTATTGTTAACACCATTATTATTATTGTTATTATCATTATTATTGTCGTTATTGCCATTATTGTTATTGTTTTTATTATTTATGTTATTATCGTTACTACTATTTTTATTATCATTATTAGTATTGCTATTATCATTATCATTGCTGTTATTATCATTCTTATTATTGTTATTATCATTATTATTATAGTTATTATCATTATTAGTACTGCTATTATCATTATCATTACAGTTATTATCATTATTATTAGTGTTATTGTCATAATCATTATTGTTATTATCATTGTAATTAGTGGTATTATCATTGTGACTATTGTTAATATCATCATTCTTTTTGTTATTATAATTATTATTGGTGTTATTATCATTATTATTATAGTTAATTTCGTCATTATTGTTGTTATTATCATTATTAATATTGCTATTATAATTATTATTACTGGTATTATAATTATTATTGTCGTTATTGTCATTATTGTTATTGTTATTACCATTATTATTATTGTTATTATCATTATTAGTACTGCTATTATAATTATTAGTATTGCTATTATAATTATCATTACTGGTATTATCATTATTATCGTCGTTATTGTCATTATTGTTATTGTTAACACTATTATGATTATTGTTATTATCATTATTATTTATGTTATTATCGTCATTATTATTGTTATTATCATTATTATTTGTGTTATTATCATTACTAGTATTGCTATTATCATTATGATTACTGTTATTATCATTATTATATCTGTTATTAACGTTATTATTTCTGAGCTTATCATTATTATTAGTGTTATCATTATTATTACTGTGATTATCATTATTATTGTCGTTATTGCCATTATTATTGTTGTTAGTACCATTATTATTAGTGTTATTATCATTATTATTATTGTTATTACCATTCTTATTATTGTTATTATCATTATTATTTCTGTTATTATCATTAATAGTATTGCTATTATAATTATCATTACTGATATTATCATTATTATTGTCGTTATTGTTATTATTATTATTATTACTGTTATTATCATTAATATTGCCATTATTGTCATTATTAGTATTGCTATTATAATTATCATTACTGGTATTATCATTATTATTGTCGTTATTGTCATTATTGTTATTGTTAACACCATTATAATTACTGTTATTATCATTATTATTTATGTTATTATCATTATTAGTATTGCTATAATCATTATCATTACTGATATTATCATTATTATTGTCGTTATTGTCATTATTGTTATTGTTAACACCATTATTATTATTGTTATTATCATTATTATTATTGTTATTCTCATTATTATTGTCGTTATTTTCATTATTGTTATTGTTAACACTATTATTATTATTGTTATTATCATTATTATTGTCGTTATTATCGCCATTATTATTGTTATTATCATTATTATTGTCGTTATTATCATTATTATTATTGTTATTATCATTCTCATTATGGTTATTATCTTTATCATTATTGTTATAATCACTATTAGTACTGCTATTATAATTATTAGTATTGCTATTATAATTATCATTACTGGTATTATCATTATTATTGTCGTTATTGTCATTATTGTTATTGTTAACACTATTATGATTATTGTTATTATCATTATTATTTATGTTATTATCGTCATTATTATTGTTATTATCATTATTATTTGTGTTATTATCATAATTATTACTCTGATTATCATTATTATTGTCGTTATTGCCATTATTATTATTGTTAGTACCATTATTATTAGTGTTATTATCATTATTATTATTGTTATTACCATTATTGTTATTGTTATTATCATTATTAGTATTGCTATTATAATTATCATTACTGGTGTTATCATTATTATTGGCGTTATTGTCATTATTGTTATTGTTATTACCATTATTATTATTGTTATTATCATTATTATTTCTGTTATTATCACTATTAGTATTGCTATTATAAATATCATTACTGATATTATCATTATTATTGTCGTTATTGTTATTATTATTATTATTTCTGTTATTATCATTATTAGTATTGCTATAATCATTATCATTACTGATATTATCATTATTATTGTCGTTATTGTCATTATTGTTATTGTTAACACCATTATTATTATTGTTATTATCATTATTATTATTGTTATTCTCATTATTATTGTCGTTATTTTCATTATTGTTATTGTTAACACTATTATTATTATTGTTATTATCATTATTATTGTCGTTATTATCGCTATTATTATTGTTATTATCATTATTATTGTCGTTATTATCATTATTATTATTGTTATTATCATTCTCATTATGGTTATTATCTTTATCATTATTGTTATAATCACTATTAGTACTGCTATTATAATTATTAGTATTGCTATTATAATTATCATTACTGGTATTATCATTATTATTGTCGTTATTGTCATTATTGTTATTGTTAACACTATTATGATTATTGTTATTATCATTATTATTTATGTTATTATCGTCATTATTATTGTTATTATCATTATTATTTGTGTTATTATCATAATTATTACTCTGATTATCATTATTATTGTCGTTATTGCCATTATTATTATTGTTAGTACCATTATTATTAGTGTTATTATCATTATTATTATTGTTATTACCATTATTGTTATTGTTATTATCATTATTAGTATTGCTATTATCTTTATTATTGTCGTTGTTGTCATTATTGTTATTGTTAACACTATTATTTTTATTGTTATTTTCATTATTATTTCTGTTATTATCATTATTAGTATTGCTATTATAATTATCATTACTGGTGTTATCATTATTATTGGCGTTATTGTCATTATTGTTATTGTTATTACCATTATTATTATTGTTATTATCATTATTATTTCTGTTATTATCATTATTATTATTGTTATTACCATTATTATTATTGTTATTATCATTATTATTTCTGTTATTATCACTATTAGTATTGCTATTATAATTATCATTACTGATATTATCATTATTATTGTCGTTATTGTTATTATTATTATTATTTCTGTTATTATCACTATTAGTATTGCTATAATCATTATCATTACTGATATTATCATTATTATTGTCGTTATTGTAATTATTGTTATTGTTAACACCATTATTATTATTGTTATTATCATTATTATTATTGTTATTCTCATTATTATTTCTGTTATTATCATTATTATTAGTGTCATTACCATTATTATTAGTGTTATTATCATTATTAGTATTGCTATTATCATTATTATTGTCGTTATTGTCATTATTGTTATTGTTAACACCATTATTGTTATTGTTATTATCATTATTATTTCTGTTATTATCATTATTAGTATTGCTATTATAATTATCATTTCTGTTATTATCATTATTATTGTCGTTATTTTCATTATTGTTATTGTTAACACTATTATTATTATTGTTATTATCATTATTATCGTCGTTATTATCGCTATTATTATTGTTATTATCATTATTATTGTCGTTATTATCATTATTATTATTGTTATTATCATTCTCATTATGGTTATTATCTTTATCATTATTGTTATAATCACTATTAGTACTGCTATTATAATTATTAGTATTGCTATTATAATTATCATTACTGGTATTATCATTATTATTGTCGTTATTGTCATTATTGTTATTGTTAACACTATTATGATTATTGTTATTATCATTATTATTTATGTTATTATCGTCATTATTATTGTTATTATCATTATTATTTGTGTTATTATCATAATTATTATTGTTATTATCATTATTATTTCTGTTAGTATCATTATTAGTATTGCTATTATCATTATCATTACTGTTCTTATCATTATTACTGTCGTTATTGTCATTATTGTTATTGTTAGTACCATTATTATTAGTGTTATTATCATAAGTATTATTGTTATTACCATTATTATTAGTGTTATTATCATTATTATTACTCTGATTATCATTATTATTGTCGTTATTGCCATTATTATTATTGTTAGTACCATTATTATTAGTGTTATTATCATTATTATTATTGTTATTACCATTATTGTTATTGTTATTATCATTATTAGTATTGCTATTATCATTATTATTGTCGTTGTTGTCATTATTGTTATAGTTAACACTATTATTTTTATTGTTATATTCATTATTATTTCTGTTGTTATCATTATTAGTATTGCTATTATAATTATCATTACTGTTATTATCATTATTATTCCTGTTATTATCATTATTAGTATTGCTATTATCATTATTATTGTCATTATTGTCATAACCATAATTGTTATTATCATTGTTATTAGTGGTATTATCATTATGATTATAGTTACGATCATCATTATTGTTGTTGTTATCATTATTATTACTGTTATTATCATTATTATTCTAGTTGATATCATCATTATTGTGGTTATTATCATTATTATTACTGTTATTATCATTATCATTGACGTTAATGTCATTATTATTACTGTTATTATCATTATTATTGTCGTTATTGCCATTATTATTATTGTTATACCATTACTATTATTGTTATTATCATTATTATTATTGTTATTATCATTATTATTATAGTTAATATCATCATTATTGTTGTTATTATCATAATTATTAGGGTTATTATCATTATTATTATTGTTATTACCATTATTATTATTGTTATTATCATTATTAGTATTGCTATTATCATTTTTATTGCCGTTATTGTCTTTATTGTTATTGTTAACACTATTATTATTATTGTTATTATCATTATTAGTATTGCTATTATCATTATTATTGCCGTTATCGTCTTCATTATTATTATTATTTATGTTATTATCGTCATTATTATTGTTATTATCATTATTATTAGTGTTATTATCATAATTATTATTGTTATTACCATTATTATTATTGTTATTACCATTATTATTATTGTTATTATCATTATTAGTATTGCTATAATCATTATCATTACTGATATTATCATTATTATTGTCGTTATTGTCATTATTGTTATTGTTAACACCATTATTCTTATTGTTATTATCATTATTATTATTGTTATTCTCATTATTAGTATTGCTATTATCATTAGCATTACTGTTATTATCATTATTATTATTTTTATTATCATTATTAGTATTGCTATTATCATTATTATTGTCGTTATTGTCATAACTATAATTGTTATTATCATTGTTATTCGTGGTATTATCATTATGATTATAGTTACGATCATCATTATTGTTGTTATTATCATTATTATTACTGTTATTATCATTATTATTATAGTTAATATCATCATTATTGTTCTTATTATCATTATTATTAATGTTATTATCATTATTATTATTGTTATTAACATTACTACTACTGTTATTATCATTATTATTGTCGTTATAGTCATTATTCTTATTGTTATTACCATTACTATTATTGTTATTATCATTTTTGTTATTGCTATTATCATTATTATTACTGTTATTATCATTATCATTGACGTTAATGTCATTATTATTACTGTTATTATCATTATTATTGTCGTTATTGCCATTATTATTATTGTTATACCATTACTATTATTGTTATTATCATTATTATTATAGTTAATATCAACATCATTGTTGTTATTATCATAATTATTAGGGTTATTGTCATTATTATTATTGTTATTATCATTATTATTATTGTTATTACCATAATTATTATTGTTATTATCATTATTATTTCTGTTATTATCATTATTCGTATTGCTATTATCATTATCATTACTGCTATTATCATTATACGTATTGCTATTATCATTATCATTACTGTTTTTATCATAATTATTAGCGTTATTACAATTATTATTATTGTTATTACCATTATTATTATTGTTAGTCTCATTATTATTTCTGTTATTATCGTTATTATTATTGTTATTATCATTATTATTTCGGTTACTATCATTATTATTATTGATATTACCATTATTATTATTGTTACAATCATTGTTATTATTGTTATTACCATTCTTATTTCTGTTATTATCATTATTACTATTGTTATTATTACTATTATTACTGTTATTATCATTATTATTGTCGTTAGTGTCATTATTGTTGTTATTATCATTATTATTTCTGTTATGATCATTATTATTAGTGTTATTACCTTTATTATTACTGTTATTATCATTATTAGTATTGCTATTATCTCTATCACTACTGTCATTATCATTATTATTGTCGTTATTGTCATTATTGTTATTGTTAACACTGTTATTATTATTGTTATTATCATTATTATTTCTGTTATTATCATTATTAGTATTGCTATTATCATTATCATTACTGTTATTATCATAATTATAGTCGTTATTGTCATTACTATTATTGTTAGTACCATTATTATTACTGTTATTATCATTATTATAGTCGTTATTGTCATTATTATTATGGTTATTACCATTACGATTATTGTTATTACCATTATTATTTCTGTTACTATCATTATTATTATTGTTATCACCATTATTGTTATTGTTATAATCATTATTATTTCTTTTATTATCATTATTATTATTGTTATTACCACTATTATTATTGTTATTATCATTATTATTTCTGTTATTATCATCATTAGTATTGCTATTATAATTATCATTACTGGTATTATCATTATTATTGTCGTTATTGTCATTATTATTATTGTTTTTATCATTATTATTTCTGTTAGTATCTGTTTCGGATGCTGGCGAAGAGTGGACGATTGCCCAGATGGAGATGGATTGCTCCGTTTCTTGAAAGGACTCGCAGGATGGTCCGGACGCGTAATTTATTTTATTGCAGGCGCAATAAATAAGTGAACACTTGATGACGACAAACACGTTTATTTTAACACGCACAATTATGAACAACTAAAGCAGCGAAATGATGGACTACGCGTACGAATATTACACAAAAAAAACTGGTGCGGTAACGGCTTATATTTGGCTTGGCGCTTGGCGTTACAAAACTGGTAATGGCAAGGGTAATGAATCACGCTTCAGCGGAGCGGTATTTATATTATTCTCAAATCGTTCTAGAAACTTCCGATAATACGGAAAGGGCAAACGTCTGTTGACTATCGGGAATTACCGTTAACGAGATTATAGATTTAATCCATTTAATCCTATAACGAATATACCGGCAGTTCTAGCATTCCGGAACAGTATCATTATTATTATTGTTATTATTATTATTATTACTGTTACTATCATTCTTCTTAGTGTTACTATAATTATTATTATTATAGTTAATATCATCATTATTGTTGTTTATATCATTATTATTACCGTTATTATCATTATTACTGTCAATAATGTTATTATTATTATTGTTATTAACATTATTATTTCTGTTATTATCATTATTAGTATTGCTATTATCATTATCATTATTATTTCTGTTATTATCGTTATTATTTCTGTTATTACCATTATTAGTATTGCTATTATCATTATCATTACTGGTATTATAATTATTATTGTCGTTATTGCCATTATTATTATTGATATTACGCTTACTATTATTGTTATTATCCTTATTATTATTGTTATTGCCGTTATTATTTCTGTTATAATCGTTATTATTATTGTTGTTGTCATTATTATTTATGTTATTGTCGTTATTGCCATTATTATTATTGTTATTATTATTATTATTAGTGTTATTATCATTATTATTTCTGTCATTATCATTATTAGTATTGCTATTATAATTATCATTACTGGTATTATCATTATTATTGTCGTTATTATCATTACTATTACTGTTATTTTCATTATTATAGTCGTTATTGTCATTATTATTATTGTCATTACCATTACTATTATTATTATTATCATTATTATTATTGTTATTATCATTATTATTAGTGTTATTATCATTATTATTAGTGTTATTATCATTATTATTATTGTTATTATCATTATTATATCTGTTATTATCATTATTATTATTGTTATTACCATTATTATTATTGTTGTTATTGTCATTATTATTAGTATTATTACCATTATTATTACTGTTATTATCATTATTATTAGTGTTATTATCATTATTATTACTGTCATTATCATTATTAGTATTATCATTATTATTGTCGTTATTGTCACTATTGTTAATGTTAACACCATTATTATTATTGTTATTATCATTATTATTATTGTTATTACTATAATTATTGTTGTTATTATCATTATTATTTCGGTTATTATCATTATTCGTATTGCTATTATCATTATCATTACTGTTATTATCATAATTATTAGCGTTATTACAATTATTGTTATTGTTATTACCATTATTATTTCTGTTAGTATCATTATTGTCATTGCTATTATCATTATTATTGTCGTTATTGTCATTATTATTATTGTTATTAACATTATTATTATTGTTATTATCATTATTATTTCTGTTATTGTCTTTATTGTTATTGTTAACACCATTATTATTATTGTTATTATCATTATTATTTATGTTATTATCGTCATTATTATTGTTATTATCATTATTATTAGTGTTATTATCATAATTATTACTGTTATTGCCATTATTATTATTGTTATTACCATTATTATTATTGTTATTATCATTATTATTTCTGTTATTATCATTATTAGTATTGCTATAATCATTATCATTACTGATATTATCATTATTATTGTCGTTATTGTCATTATAGTTATTGTTAACACTATTATTATTATTGTTATTATCATTATTGGTACTGCTATTATCATTATCATTACTGTTATTATGATTATTAGTCCTGTTATTATCATTATTAGTATTGCTATTATCATTATCATTACTGTTATTATCATTATTATTACTGTTATTATCATTATTAGTATTGCTATTATCATTATTATTGTCGTTATTGTCATAACTATAATTGTTATTATCATTGTTATTAGTGGTATTATCATTATGATTATAGTTACGATCATCATTATTGTTGTTATTATCATTATTATTACTGTTATTATCATTATTACTATAGTTAATATCATCATTATTGTTGTTACTATCATACTTATTAGGGTTATTATCATTATTATTATTGTTATTACCATTATTATTATTGTTATTATCATTATTAGTATTGCTATTATCATTATGATTACTGTTATTATCATTATTATATCTGTTATTAACGTTATTATTTCTGAGCTTATCATTATTATTAGTGTTATTATTATTATTATTACTCTTATTATCATTATTATTATTTTTGTTATTATCATTATTATTTGTTATTATCACTATTATTTATGTTATTGTCGTTATTATTATTGTTATTATCATTATTATTTCTGTTAGTATCATTATTAGTATTGATATTATCATTATCATTACTGTTCTTATCATTATTACTGTCGTTATTGTCATTATTGTTATTGTTAGTACCATTATTATTAGTGTTATTATCATTATTAGTATTGCTATTATCATTATTATTGTCGTTGTTGTCATTATTGTTATTGTTAACACTATTATTTTTATTGTTATTTTCATTATTATTTCTGTTATTATCATTATTAGTATTGCTATTATAATTATCATTACTGGTATTATCATTATTATTGTTGTTATTGTCATTATTATTAGTATTATTACCATTATTATTACTGTTATTATCATTATTATTAGTGTTATTATCATTATTATTACTGTCATTATCATTATTAGTATTATCATTATTATTGTCGTTATTGTCATTATTGTTATTGTTAACACCATTATTATTATTGTTATTACTATAATTATTGTTGTTATTATCATTATTATTTCGGTTATTATCATTATTCGTATTGCTATTATCATTATCATTACTGTTATTATCATAATTATTAGCGTTATTACAATTATTGTTATTGTTATTACCATTATTATTTCTGTTAGTATCATTATTGTTATTGCTATTATCATTGTTATTGTCGTTATTGTCATTATTATTATTGTTATTAACATTATTATTATTGTTATTATCATTATTATTTCTGTTATTGTCTTTATTGTTATTGTTAACACCATTATTATTATTGTTATTATCATTATTATTTATGTTATTATCGTCATTATTATTGTTATTATCATTATTATTAGTGTTATTATCATAATTATTACTGTTATTGCCATTATTATTATTGTTATTACCATTATTATTATTGTTATTATCATTATTATTTCTGTTATTATCATTATTAGTATTGGTATAATCATTATCATTACTGATATTATCATTATTATTGTCGTTATTGTCATAACTATAATTGTTATTATCATTGTTATTAGTGGTATTATCATTATGATTATAGTTACGATCATCATTATTGTTGTTGTTATCATTATTATTACTGTTATTATCATTATTATTCTAGTTGATATCATCATTATTGTTGTTATTATCATTATTATTAATGTTATTATCATTATTATTATTGTTATTAACATTACTATTACTGTTATTATCATTATTATAGTCGTTATAGTCATTATTCTTATTGTTATTACCATTACTATTATTGTTATTATCATTATTGTTATTGCTATTATCATTATTATTACTGTTATTATCATTATCATTGACGTTAATGTCATTATTATTACTGTTATTATCATTATTATTGTCGTTATTGCCATTATTATTATTGTTATACCATTACTATTATTGTTATTATCATTATTATTATTGTTATTATCATTATTATTATAGTTAATATCATCATTATTGTTGTTATTATCATAATTATTAGGGTTATTATCGTTATTATTATTGTTATTACCATTATTATTATTGTTATTATCATTATTAGTATTGCTATTATCATTATTATTGCCGTTATCGTCTTCATTATTATTATTATTTATGTTATTATCGTCATTATTATTGTTATTATCATTATTATTAGTGTTATTATCATAATTATTATTGTTATTACCATTATTATTATTGTTATTACCATTATTATTATTGTTATTATCATTATTAGTATTGCTATAATCATTATCATTACTGATATTATCATTATTATTGTCGTTATTGTCATTATTGTTATTGTTAACACCATTATTCTTATTGTTATTATCATTATTATTATTGTTATTCTCATTATTAGTATTGCAATTATCATTATCATTACTGGTATTATCATTATTATTATAGTTAATTTCGTCATTATTTCTGTTATTATCATTATTATTGTTGTTATTACCATTATTTCTATTGTTATTATCATTATTATTGTCGTTATTGCCATTATTGTTATTGTAATTATTATTTATGTTATTATCGTTATTATTATTTTTATTATCATTATTATTATTGTTACTATCATTATTATTGTCGTTATTGCCATTATTATTATTGTTATTATTATTATTATTATTGTTATTATCATTATTATTTCTGTTATTGTCTTTATTGTTATTGTTAACACCATTATCATTATTGTTATTATCATTATTATTATTGTTATTACTATAATTATTGTTGTTATTATCATTATTATTTCGGTTATTATCATTATTCGTATTGCTATTATCATTATCATTATTGTTATTGCTATTATCATTATTACTGTCGTTATTGTCATTATTATTATTGTTATTAACATTATTATTATTGTTATTATCATTATTATTTCTATTATTATCATTATTATTAGTGTTATTACCATTATTATTAGTGTTATTATCATTATTAGTATTGCTATTATCATTATTATTGTCGTTATTGTCATTATTGTTATTGTTAACACCATTATTATTATTGTTATTATCATTATTATTATTGTTATTACTATAATTATTGTTGTTATTATCATTATTATTTCGGTTATTATCATTATTCGTATTGCTATTATCATTATCATTATTGTTATTGCTATTATCATTATTATTGTCGTTATTGTCATTATTATTATTGTTATTAACATTATTATTTATGTTATTATCGTCATTATTATTGTTATTATCATTATTATTAGTGTTATTATCATAATTATTACTGTTATTGCCATTATTATTATTGTTATTACCATTATTATTATTGTTATTATCATTATTATTTCTGTTATTATCATTATTAGTATTGCTATAATCATTATCATTACTGATATTATCATTATTATTGTCGTTATTGTCATTATAGTTATTGTTAACACCATTATTATTATTGTTATTATCATTATTATTTATGTTATTATCGTCATTATTATTGTTATTATCATTATTACTACTGTCATTATCATTATTAGTATTATCATTATTATTATTGTTATTACTATAATTATTGTTGTTATTATCATTATTATTTCGGTTATTATCATTATTCGTATTGCTATTATCATTATCATTACTGTTATTATCATAATTATTAGCGTTATTACAATTATTGTTATTGTTATTACCATTATTATTTCTGTTAGTATCATTATTGTTATTGCTATCATCATTATTATTGTCGTTATTGTCATTATTATTATTGTTATTAACATTATTATTATTGTTATTACCATTATTATTATTGTTATTATCATTATTATTTCTGTTATTATCATTATTAGTATTGGTATAATCATTATCATTACTGATATTATCATTATTATTGTCGTTATTGTCATAACTATAATTGTTATTATCATTGTTATTAGTGGTATTATCATTATGATTATAGTTACGATCATCATTATTGTTGTTGTTATCATTATTATTACTGTTATTATCATTATTATTCTAGTTGATATCATCATTATTGTCGTTATTATCATTATTATTAATGTTATTATCATTATTATTATTGTTATTAACATTACTATTACTGTTATTATCATTATTATAGTCGTTATAGTCATTATTCTTATTGTTATTACCATTACTATTATTGTTATTAGCATTATTGTTATTGCTATTATCATTATTATTACTGTTATTATCATTATCATTGACGTTAATGTCATTATTATTACTGTTATTATCATTATTATTGTCGTTATTGCCATTATTATTATTGTTATACCATTACTATTATTGTTATTATCATTATTATTATTGTTATTATCATTATTATTATAGTTAATATCATCATTATTGTTGTTATTATCATAATTATTAGGGTTATTATCATTATTATTATTGTTATTACCATTATTATTATTGTTATTATCATTATTAGTATTGCTATAATCATTATCATTACTGATATTATCATTATTATTGTCGTTATTGTCATTATTGTTATTGTTAACACCATTATTCTTATTGTTATTATCATTATTATTATTGTTATTCTCATTATTAGTATTGCTATTATCATTATCATTACTGTTATTATCATTATTATTATTTTTATTATCATTATTATTTTTCGATTTTGTCATAATTATTATTTTCATTACCATTATTATTACTGTTATTATCATTATTATTATTGTTATTATCGTCATTATTATTGCTATTATCATTATTATTAATGTTATTATCATTATTATTGTCGTTATTGCCATTATTATTATTGTTAGTACCATTATTATTACTGTTATTATCATTATTATTATAGTTAATATCATCATTATTGTTGTTATTATCATTATTAGTATTGCTATTATCATTATCATTACTGTTCTTATCATTATTACTGTCGTTATTGTCATTATTGTTATTGTTAGTACCATTATAATTAGTGTTATTATCATTATTATTAGTGTTATTATCATAATTATTATTGTTATTACCATTATTATTAGTGTTATTATCATTATTATTACTGTGATTATCATTATTATTGTCGTTATTATCATTATTATTATTGTTATTACCATTATTATTATTGTTATTATCATTATTAGTATTGCTATTATCATTATTATTGTCGTTGTTGTCATTATTGTTATTGTTAACACTATTATTTTTATTCTTATTTTCATTATTATTTCTGTTATTATCATTATTAGTATTGCTATTATAATTATCATTACTGATATTATCATTATTATTGTCGTTATTGTTATTATTATTATTATTACTGTTATTATCATTAATATTGCCATTATTGTCATTATTAGTCTTGCTATTATAATTATCATTACTGATATTATCATTATTATTGTCGTTATTGTTATTATTATTATTATTACTGTTATTATCATTAATATTGTCATTATTGTCATTATTAGTCTTGCTATTATAATTATCATTACTGGTATTATCATTATTATTGTCGTTATTGTCATTATTGTCATTGTTAACACCATTATTATTATTGTTATTCTCATTATTATTTCTATTATTATCATTATTATTAGTGTTATTATCATTATTAGTATTGCTATCATCATTATTATTGTCGTCATTGTCATTATTGTTATTATCATTCTCATTATGGTTACTATCTTCATTATTATTGTTATAATCACTATTATTTCTATTATTATCATTATTATTATTGTTACTATCATTACTATTAGTGTTATTATCGCTATTATAGTCGTTATTGTCATTATTATTATTGTTATTACCATTATTATTATGGTTATTATCATTATTAGTATTGCTATTATCATTATTATTGTCGTTATTGTCATTATTGTTATTGTTAACACTAATATTATTATTGTTATTATCATTATTATTACTGTTATTATCATTATTATTACTGTCATTATCATTATTAGTATTATCATTATTATTGTCGTTATTGTCATTATTGTTATTGTTAACACCATTATTATTATTGTTATTATCATTATTATTATTGTTATTACTATAATTATTGTTGTTATATTCATTATTATTTCGGTTATTATCATTATTCGTATTGCTATTATCATTATCATTACTGTTATTATCATAATTATTAGCGTTATGACAATTATTGTTATTGTTATTACCATTATTATTTCTGTTAGTATCATTATTGTTATTGCTATTATCATTATTATTGTCGTTATTGTCATTATTATTATTGTTATTAACATTATTATTATTGTTATTATCATTATTATTTCTATTATTATCATTATTATTAGTGTTATTACCATTATTATTAGTGTTATTATCATTATTAGTATTGCTATTATCATTATTATTGTCGTTATTGTCATTATTGTTATTGTTAACACCATTATTATTATTGTTATTATCATTATTATTATTGTTATTACTATAATTATTGTTGTTATTATCATTATTATTTCGGTTATTATCATTATTCGTATTGCTATTATCATTATCATTATTGTTATTGCTATTATCATTATTATTGTCGTTATTGTCATTATTATTATTGTTATTAACATTATTATTATTGTTATTATCATTATTATTTCTGTTATTGTCTTTATTGTTATTGTTAACACCATTATCATTATTGTTATTATCATTATTATTTATGTTATTATCGTCATTATTATTGTTATTATCATTATTATTAGTGTTATTATCATAATTATTACTGTTATAGCCATTATTATTATTGTTATTACCATTATTATTATTGTTATTATCATTATTATTTCTGTTATAATCATTATTAGTATTGCTATAATCATTATCATTACTGATATTATCATTATTATTGTCGTTATTGTCATTATAGTTATTGTTAACACTATTATTATTATTGTTATTATCATTATTATTAGTGTTATTATCATTATTATTACTGTCATTATCATTATTAGTATTATCATTATTATTGTCGTTATTGTCATTATTGTTATTGTTAACACCATTATTATTATTGTTATTATCATTATTATTATTGTTATTACTATAATTATTGTTGTTATTACCATTATTATTTCTGTTAGTATCATTATTGTTATTGCTATTATCATTATTATTGTCGTTATTGTCATTATTATTATTGTTATTAACATTATTATTATTGTTATTATCATTATTATTTCTGTTATTGTCTTTATTGTTATTGTTAACACCATTATTATTATTGTTATTATCATTATTATTTATGTTATTATCGTCATTATTATTGTTATTATCATTATTATTAGTGTTATTATCATAATTATTACTGTTATTGCCATTATTATTATTGTTATTACCATTATTATTATTGTTATTATCATTATTAGTATTGCTATAATCATTATCATTACTGATATTATCATTATTATTGTCGTTATTGTCATTATAGTTATTGTTAACACCATTATTATTATTGTTATTATCATTATTATTTATGTTATTATCGTCATTATTATTGTTATTATCATTATTATTACTGTCATTATCATTATTAGTATTATCATTATTATTATTGTTATTACTATAATTATTGTTGTTATTATCATTATTATTTCGGTTATTATCATTATTCGTATTGCTATTATCATTATCATTACTGTTATTATCATAATTATTAGCGTTATTACAATTATTGTTATTGTTATTACCATTATTATTTCTGTTAGTATCATTATTGTTATTGCTATTATCATTATTATTGTCGTTATTGTCATTATTATTATTGTTATTAACATTATTATTATTGTTATTATCATTATTATTTCTGTTATTGTCTTTATTGTTATTGTTAACACCATTATTATTATTGTTATTATCATTATTATTTATGTTATTATCGTCATTATTATTGTTATTATCATTATTATTATTGTTATTACCATTACTATTATTGTTATTATCATTATTATTATTGTTACGATCGTTATTACTACTGTTATTATCATTATTATTATAGTTATTATCATTATTACTACTGTTATTATCATTACTATTATAGTTAATATCATCATTATTGTTGTTATTATCATTATTATTAGTGTTATTATCACTATTATTATTGTTATTATCCTTACTATTACTGTTATTATCATTATTATTGTCGTTATTGTCATTATTATTATTGTTATTACAATTACTATTATTGTTATTACTATTATCATTATTATTACTGTTATTATCATTATTACTGTCGATAATGTCATTCTAGACATGCGAAAGTGAATATAAAAACGCTATATTTTGTATAATATAACGTGTAGAAGCATCGGTTCAACGATCAGCGCACCGAACCGACTATGCAGACAGTTACTCCGGAATTTTCGTGACTTTCGAACTCGCCACCGAACCGACTATGCGGAAAGATTTTTCGTCAATAATTGAAAAACGCGACATTTTAGACATGCGAAAGTGGATATAAAAACGCTTTATTTCACGTAATTTAACGTGTAGAAGCATCGGTTCGAGGATCGGCGACGATCGGCGCACCGAACCGACTATGCAGAAAGTTGCTCCGGTATTTTCGTGACTTTCGAACTCGCCACCGAATCGACTATGCGGAAACATTTTTCGTCAATAATTCGAAAACGTGAAATTTTGTAAATGCAAAAGTGAATATGAAAACGCTTTATATAGTATAATTTAACGCGTAGAAGCATCGGGTCGACGATCGGCGCTGATCGGCGCACCTAACCGACTATGCAGAAAGGATTTTCGTCAATAACTAGGAAGCGTGAAATTTTAGACATGCGAAAGTAAATATAAAAACGACTTATTTAGTATAATTTAACGTGTAGAAGCATCGGTTCGACGATCGGCGATGATCGGCGCACCGAACCGACTATGCAGAAAGTTACTCCGGTATTTTCGTGACTTTCGAACTCTCCACCGAACCGACTATGCGGAAAGATTTTTCGTCAATAACTCGGAAACGTGAAATTTTAGACATGCGAAGGTGAATATAAAAACGCTATATTTAGTATAATTTACCGTATAGAAGCATGGCTTCGACGATCGGCGATGATCGGCGCACCGAACCGACTATGCAGAAAGTTGCTCCGGTATTTTCGTGACTTTCGAACTCTCCACCGAACCGACTATGCGGAAAGATTTTTCGTCAATAACTCGGAAACGTGAAATTTTAGACATGCGACAGTGAATATAAAAACGCTATATTTAGTATAATTTACCGTATAGAAGCATGGCTTCGACGATCGGCGATGATCGGCGCACCGAACCGACTATGCAGAAAGTTGCTCCGGTATTTTCGTGACTTTCGAACTCGCCACCGAACCGACTATGCGGAAAGATTTTTCGTCAATAATTCGAAAACGTGAAATTTTGTAAATGCAAAAGTGAATATGAAAACGCTTTATATAGTATAATTTAACGCGTAGAAGCATCGGCTCAACGATCGGCGCTGATCGGCGCACCTAACCGACTATGCAGAAAGATTTCTCGTCATTAACTCGGAAGCGTGAAATTTTAGACCTGCGAAAGTGAATATAAAAACGCTATATTTACTATAATTTACCGTATAGAAGCATCGCTTCGACGATCGGCGATGATCGGCGCACCGAACCGACTATGCAGAAAGTTTGTCCGGTATTTTCGTGACTTTCGAACTCTCCACCGAACCGACTATGCTGAAAGATTTTTCGTCAATAATTCGAAAACGCGACATTTTAGACATGCGAAAGTGAATATAAAAACGCTTTATATAGTATAATTTAACGTGTAGAAGCATCGGTTCGACGATCGGCAATGATCGGCGCACCGAACCGACTATGCAGAACGTTACTCCGGTATTTTCGTGACTTTCGAACTCTCCACCGCACCGACTATGCGGAAAGATATTTCGTGAATAAATCGAACACGTGAAATTTTGTAAATGCGAAGGTGAATATAAAAACGCTTTATATAGTATAATTTAACGTGTAGAAGCATCGGTTCGACGATCGGCGATGATCGGCGCACCTAACCGACTATGCAGAAAGGATTTTCGTCAAAAACTCGAAAGCGTGAAATTTTAGACCTGCGAAAGTGAATAGAAAAACGCTTTATTTAGTATAATATATCGTGTAGAAGCATCGGTTCGACGATCGGCGATGATCGGCGCACCTAACCGACTATGCAGAAAGGATTTTCGTCAAAAACTCGAAAGCGTGAAATTTTAGACCTGCGAAAGTGAATAGAAAAACGCTTTATTTAGTATAATATATCGTGTAGAAGCATCGGTTCGAGGATCAGCCCACCGAACCGACTATGCAGAAAGTTACTCCGGTATTTTCGTGACTTTCGAACTCGCCACCGAACCGACTATGCGGAAAGATTTTTCGTCAAAAACTCGAAAACTCGAAATTTTATACATGTGAAAGTGAATATAAAAACGCTTTATTTGACGTAATGTAACGTTTAGAAGGATCGGTTCGACCATGGGCCATGATCGGCGCACCGAACCTACTATGCAGAACCTTACTCCGGTATTTTCGTTACTTTCGAACTCGCCACCGAACCGACTATGCGGAAAGATTATTCGTCAAAACATCGAAAACTGGAAATTTCAGACATGCGAAAGTGAATATAAAAACGCTTTATTTGACGTAATTTAACGTGCAGAAGCATCGGTTCGACGATAGGCGATGATCGGCGCACCGAACCGACTATGCAGAACCTTACTCCGGTATTTTCGTGACTTTCGAACTCGCCACGGAACCGACTATGCGGAAACATTTTTCGTCAAAAACTCGAAAAGGGGAAATTTCAGACATGCGAAAGTGAATATAAAAACGCTTTATTTGACGTAATTTAACGTGTAGAAGCATAGGTTCGACGATCGGCGATGATCCGCGCACTCAAGCGACTATGCAGAACCTTACTCCGGTATTTTCGTGACTTTCGAACTCGCCACGGAACCGACTATGCGGAAACATTTTTCGTCCAATACTCGAAAACGGGAAATTTTAGACATGCGAATGTGAATATAGAAACGCTTTATTTAACGTAATTAAACGTTTAGAAGCATCGGTTCGACCATAGGCCATGATCGGCGCACTGAACCGACTATGCAGAACCCTACTCCGGTATTTTCGTGACTTTCGAACTAGCTACCGAACCGACTATGCGGAAAGATTTCTCGTCATTAACTCGGAAGCGTGAAATTTTAGACCTGCGAAAGTGAATATAAAAACGCTATATTTACTATAATTTACCGTATAGAAGCATCGCTTCGACGATCGGCGATGATCGGCGCACCGAACCGACTATGCAGAAAGTTTGTCCGGTATTTTCGTGACTTTCGAACTCTCCACCGAACCGACTATGCTGAAAGATTTTTCGTCAATAATTCGAAAACGCGACATTTTAGACATGCGAAAGTGAATATAAAAACGCTTTATATAGTATAATTTAACGTGTAGAAGCATCGGTTCGACGATCGGCAATGATCGGCGCACCGAACCGACTATGCAGAACGTTACTCCGGTATTTTCGTGACTTTCGAACTCTCCACCGCACCGACTATGCGGAAAGATATTTCGTGAATAAATCGAACACGTGAAATTTTGTAAATGCGAAGGTGAATATAAAAACGCTTTATATAGTATAATTTAACGTGTAGAAGCATCGGTTCGACGATCGGCGATGATCGGCGCACCTAACCGACTATGCAGAAAGGATTTTCGTCAAAAACTCGAAAGCGTGAAATTTTAGACCTGCGAAAGTGAATAGAAAAACGCTTTATTTAGTATAATATATCGTGTAGAAGCATCGGTTCGACGATCGGCGATGATCGGCGCACCTAACCGACTATGCAGAAAGGATTTTCGTCAAAAACTCGAAAGCGTGAAATTTTAGACCTGCGAAAGTGAATAGAAAAACGCTTTATTTAGTATAATATATCGTGTAGAAGCATCGGTTCGAGGATCAGCCCACCGAACCGACTATGCAGAAAGTTACTCCGGTATTTTCGTGACTTTCGAACTCGCCACCGAACCGACTATGCGGAAAGATTTTTCGTCAAAAACTCGAAAACGCGAAATTTTATACATGTGAAAGTGAATATAAAAACGCTTTATTTGACGTAATGTAACGTTTAGAAGGATCGGTTCGACCATAGGCCATGATCGGCGCACCGAACCTACTATGCAGAACCTTACTCCGGTATTTTCGTTACTTTCGAACTCGCCACCGAACCGACTATGCGGAAAGATTATTCGTCAAAACATCGAAAACTGGAAATTTCAGACATGCGAAAGTGAATATAAAAACGCTTTATTTGACGTAATTTAACGTGCAGAAGCATCGGTTCGACGATAGGCGATGATCGGCGCACCGAACCGACTATGCAGAACCTTACTCCGGTATTTTCGTGACTTTCGAACTCGCCACGGAACCGACTATGCGGAAACATTGTTCGTCAAATACTCGAAAACGGGAAATTTTAGACATGCGAAAGTGAATATAGAAACGCTTTATTTAACGTAATTAAACGTGTAGAAGCATCGGTTCGACGATTGGCGATGATCGGCGCACCGAACCGACTATACAGAACCTTACTCCGGAATTTTCGTGACTTTCGAACTCGCCACGGAACCGACTATGCGGAAACATTTTTCGTAAAAAACTCGAAAACGGGAAATTTTAGACATGCGAAAGTGAATATAAAAACGCTTTATTTAACGTAATTAAACGTTTAGAAGCATCGGTTCGACCATAGGCCATGATCGGTGCACCGAACCGACTATGCAGAACCTTTCTCCGGTATTATCGTGACATTCGAACTCGTCACCGAACCCACTAAGCGGAAAGATTTTTCGTCAAAAACTCGAAAAGGGGAAATTTCAGACATGCGAAAGTGAATATAAAAACGCTTTATTTGACGTAATTTAACGTGTAGAAGCATAGGTTCGACGATCGGCGATGATCCGCGCACTCAAGCGACTATGCAGAACCTTACTCCGGTATTTTCGTGACTTTCGAACTCGCCACCGAACCGATTATGCAGAACCTTACTCCGGTATTTTCGTGACTTTCGAACTCGCCACCGAACCGACTATGCGGAAGGATTTTTGGTCAAAAACTCGAAAACGGGAAATTTCAGACATGCGAAAGTGAATATAAAAACGCTTTATTTGACGTAATTTAACGTGTAGAAGCATCGGTTCGACCATAGGCCATGATCGGCGCACCGAACCGACTATGCAGAACCTTACTCATGTATTTTCGTGACTTTCGAACTCGCCACGGAACCGACTATGCGGAAAGATTTTTGGTCAAATACTCGAAAACGGGAAATTTTAGACATGCGAAAGTGAATATAGAAACGCTTTATTTAACGTAATTTAACGTGTAGAAGCATCGGTTCGACGATTGGCGATGATCGGCGCACTGAACCGACTATGCAGAACCTTACTCCGGTATTTTCGTGACTTTCGAACTCGCCACCGAACCGATTATGCAGAACCTTACTCCGGTATTTTCGTGACTTTCGAACTCGCCACCGAACCGACTATGCGGAAACATTTTTCGTCAAAAACTCGAAAACGGGAAATTTTAGACATGCCAAAGTGAATATAGAAACGCTTTATTTAACGTAATTTAACGTGTAGAAGCATCGGTTCGACGATCGGCGATGATCGGCGCACCGAACCGACTATGCAGAAAGGATTTTCGTCATTAACTCGAAAGCGTGAAATTTTAGACCTGCGAAAGTGAATATAAAAACGCTTTATTTAGTATAATATATCGTGTAGAAGCATCGGTTCGACGATTAGCGCACCGAACCGACTATGCAGACAGTTACTCCGGTATTTTGGTGACATTCGAACTCGCCACCGAACCGACTATGCGGAAAGATTTTTCGTCAATAAATCGAAAACGGGAAATTTTGTAAATGCGAAAGTGAATATAAAAACGCTTTATTTAGTATAATTTAACGTGTAGAAGCATCGGTTCGATGATCGGCGAAGGCCCGCGCACCCAAGCGACTATGCAGAACTTTACTCGGGTATTTTCGTGACTTTCGAACTCGCCACCGAACCGACTATGCGGAAAAATTTTTCGTCAAAAACACGAAAACGGGAAATTTTAGACATGTGAAAGTGAATATAAAAACGCTTTATTTGACGTAATGTAACGTTTAGAAGCATCGGTTCGACCATAGGCCATGATCGGCGCACCGAACCGACTGTGCAGAACCTTACTCCGGTATTTTCGTGACTTTCGAACTCGCCACCGAACCGACTATGCGGAAACGTTTTTCGTCAAATGCTCGAAAACGCGAAATTTTAGACATGCGAAAGTGAATATAAAAACGCTTTATTTGACGTAATTTAACGTGTAGAAGCATAGGTTCGACGATCGGCGATGATCCGCGCACTCAAGCGACTATGCAGAACCTTACTCCGGTATTTTCGTGACTTTCGAACTCGCCACCGAACCGACTATGCGGAAGGATTTTTGGTCAAAAACTCGAAAACGGGAAATTTCAGACATGCGAAAGTGAATATAAAAACGCTTTATTTGACGTAATTTAACGTGTAGAAGCATCGGTTCGACCATAGGCCATGATCGGCGCACCGAACCGACTATGCAGAGCCTTACTCATGTATTTTCGTGACTTTCGAACTCGCCACCGAACCAACTATGCGGAAAGATTTTTCGTCAAAAACTCGAAAACGCAAAATTTTATACATGTGAAAGTGAATATAAAAACGCTTTATTTGACGTAATGTAACGTTTAGAAGCATCGGTTCGACCATAGGCCATGATCGGCGCACCGAACCTACTATGCAGAACCTTACTCCGGTATTTTCGTTACTTTCGAACTCGCCACCGAACCGACTATGCGGAAAGATTATTCGTCAAAACATCGAAAACTGGAAATTTCAGACATGCGAAAGTGAATATAAAAACGCTTTATTTGACGTAATTTAACGTGCAGAAGCATCGGTTCGACGATCGGCGATGATCGGCGCACCGAACCGACTATGCAGAACCTTACTCCGGTATTTTCGTGACTTTCGAACTCGCCACGGAACCGACTATGCGGAAAGATTTTTCGTCAAATACTCGAAAACGGGAAATTTTAGACATGCGAAAGTGAATATAGAAACGCTTTATTTAACGTAATTTAACGTGTAGAGGCATCGGTTCGACGATTGGTGATGATCGGCGCACTGAACCGACTATGCAGAACCTTACTCCGGTATTTTCGTGACTTTCGAACTCGCCACCGAACCGATTATGCAGAACCTTACTCCGGTATTTTCGTGACTTTCGAACTCGCCACCGAACCGACTATGCGGAAACATTTTTCGTCAAAAACTCGAAAACGGGAAATTTTAGACATGCCAAAGTGAATATAGAAACGCTTTATTCAACGTAATGTAACGTTTAGAAGCATCGGTTCGACCATAGGCCATGATCGGCGCACCGAACCTACTATGCAGAACCTTACTCCGGTATTTTCGTTACTTTCGAACTCGCCACCGAACCGACTATGCGGAAGGATTTTTGGTCAAAAACTCGAAAACGGGAAATTTCAGACATGCGAAAGTGAATATAAAAACGCTTTATTTGACGTAATTTAACGTGTAGAAGCATCGGTTCGACCATAGGCCATGATCGGCGCACCGAACCGACTATGCAGAGCCTTACTCCGGTATTTTCGTGACTTTCGAACTCGCCACCGAACCAACTATGCGGAAACATTTTTCGTCAAAAACTCGAAAAGGGGAAATTTCAGACATGCGAAAGTGAATATAAAAACGCTTTATTTGACGTAATTTAACGTGTAGAAGCATAGGTTCGACGATCGGCGATGATCCGCGCACTCAAGCGACTATGCAGAACCTTACTCCGGTATTTTCGTGACTTTCGAACTCGCCACGGAACCGACTATGCGGAAACATTTTTCGTCCAATACTCGAAAACGGGAAATTTTAGACATGCGAATGTGAATATAGAAACGCTTTATTTAACGTAATTAAACGTTTAGAAGCATCGGTTCGACCATAGGCCATGATCGGCGCACTGAACCGACTATGCAGAACCCTACTCCGGTATTTTCGTGACTTTCGAACTAGCTACCGAACCGACTATGCGGAAAGATTTCTCGTCATTAACTCGGAAGCGTGAAATTTTAGACCTGCGAAAGTGAATATAAAAACGCTATATTTACTATAATTTACCGTATAGAAGCATCGCTTCGACGATCGGCGATGATCGGCGCACCGAACCGACTATGCAGAAAGTTTGTCCGGTATTTTCGTGACTTTCGAACTCTCCACCGAACCGACTATGCTGAAAGATTTTTCGTCAATAATTCGAAAACGCGACATTTTAGACATGCGAAAGTGAATATAAAAACGCTTTATATAGTATAATTTAACGTGTAGAAGCATCGGTTCGACGATCGGCAATGATCGGCGCACCGAACCGACTATGCAGAACGTTACTCCGGTATTTTCGTGACTTTCGAACTCTCCACCGCACCGACTATGCGGAAAGATATTTCGTGAATAAATCGAACACGTGAAATTTTGTAAATGCGAAGGTGAATATAAAAACGCTTTATATAGTATAATTTAACGTGTAGAAGCATCGGTTCGACGATCGGCGATGATCGGCGCACCTAACCGACTATGCAGAAAGGATTTTCGTCAAAAACTCGAAAGCGTGAAATTTTAGACCTGCGAAAGTGAATAGAAAAACGCTTTATTTAGTATAATATATCGTGTAGAAGCATCGGTTCGACGATCGGCGATGATCGGCGCACCTAACCGACTATGCAGAAAGGATTTTCGTCAAAAACTCGAAAGCGTGAAATTTTAGACCTGCGAAAGTGAATAGAAAAACGCTTTATTTAGTATAATATATCGTGTAGAAGCATCGGTTCGAGGATCAGCCCACCGAACCGACTATGCAGAAAGTTACTCCGGTATTTTCGTGACTTTCGAACTCGCCACCGAACCGACTATGCGGAAAGATTTTTCGTCAAAAACTCGAAAACGCGAAATTTTATACATGTGAAAGTGAATATAAAAACGCTTTATTTGACGTAATGTAACGTTTAGAAGGATCGGTTCGACCATAGGCCATGATCGGCGCACCGAACCTACTATGCAGAACCTTACTCCGGTATTTTCGTTACTTTCGAACTCGCCACCGAACCGACTATGCGGAAAGATTATTCGTCAAAACATCGAAAACTGGAAATTTCAGACATGCGAAAGTGAATATAAAAACGCTTTATTTGACGTAATTTAACGTGCAGAAGCATCGGTTCGACGATAGGCGATGATCGGCGCACCGAACCGACTATGCAGAACCTTACTCCGGTATTTTCGTGACTTTCGAACTCGCCACGGAACCGACTATGCGGAAACATTGTTCGTCAAATACTCGAAAACGGGAAATTTTAGACATGCGAAAGTGAATATAGAAACGCTTTATTTAACGTAATTAAACGTGTAGAAGCATCGGTTCGACGATTGGCGATGATCGGCGCACCGAACCGACTATACAGAACCTTACTCCGGAATTTTCGTGACTTTCGAACTCGCCACGGAACCGACTATGCGGAAACATTTTTCGTCCAATACTCGAAAACGGGAAATTTTAGACATGCGAATGTGAATATAGAAACGCTTTATTTAACGTAATTAAACGTTTAGAAGCATCGGTTCGACCATAGGCCATGATCGGCGCACTGAACCGACTATGCAGAACCCTACTCCGGTATTTTCGTGACTTTCGAACTAGCTACCGAACCGACTATGCGGAAAGATTTCTCGTCATTAACTCGGAAGCGTGAAATTTTAGACCTGCGAAAGTGAATATAAAAACGCTATATTTACTATAATTTACCGTATAGAAGCATCGCTTCGACGATCGGCGATGATCGGCGCACCGAACCGACTATGCAGAAAGTTTGTCCGGTATTTTCGTGACTTTCGAACTCTCCACCGAACCGACTATGCTGAAAGATTTTTCGTCAATAATTCGAAAACGCGACATTTTAGACATGCGAAAGTGAATATAAAAACGCTTTATATAGTATAATTTAACGTGTAGAAGCATCGGTTCGACGATCGGCAATGATCGGCGCACCGAACCGACTATGCAGAACGTTACTCCGGTATTTTCGTGACTTTCGAACTCTCCACCGCACCGACTATGCGGAAAGATATTTCGTGAATAAATCGAACACGTGAAATTTTGTAAATGCGAAGGTGAATATAAAAACGCTTTATATAGTATAATTTAACGTGTAGAAGCATCGGTTCGACGATCGGCGATGATCGGCGCACCTAACCGACTATGCAGAAAGGATTTTCGTCAAAAACTCGAAAGCGTGAAATTTTAGACCTGCGAAAGTGAATAGAAAAACGCTTTATTTAGTATAATATATCGTGTAGAAGCATCGGTTCGACGATCGGCGATGATCGGCGCACCTAACCGACTATGCAGAAAGGATTTTCGTCAAAAACTCGAAAGCGTGAAATTTTAGACCTGCGAAAGTGAATAGAAAAACGCTTTATTTAGTATAATATATCGTGTAGAAGCATCGGTTCGAGGATCAGCCCACCGAACCGACTATGCAGAAAGTTACTCCGGTATTTTCGTGACTTTCGAACTCGCCACCGAACCGACTATGCGGAAAGATTTTTCGTCAAAAACTCGAAAACGCGAAATTTTATACATGTGAAAGTGAATATAAAAACGCTTTATTTGACGTAATGTAACGTTTAGAAGGATCGGTTCGACCATAGGCCATGATCGGCGCACCGAACCTACTATGCAGAACCTTACTCCGGTATTTTCGTTACTTTCGAACTCGCCACCGAACCGACTATGCGGAAAGATTATTCGTCAAAACATCGAAAACTGGAAATTTCAGACATGCGAAAGTGAATATAAAAACGCTTTATTTGACGTAATTTAACGTGCAGAAGCATCGGTTCGACGATAGGCGATGATCGGCGCACCGAACCGACTATGCAGAACCTTACTCCGGTATTTTCGTGACTTTCGAACTCGCCACGGAACCGACTATGCGGAAACATTGTTCGTCAAATACTCGAAAACGGGAAATTTTAGACATGCGAAAGTGAATATAGAAACGCTTTATTTAACGTAATTAAACGTGTAGAAGCATCGGTTCGACGATTGGCGATGATCGGCGCACCGAACCGACTATACAGAACCTTACTCCGGAATTTTCGTGACTTTCGAACTCGCCACGGAACCGACTATGCGGAAACATTTTTCGTAAAAAACTCGAAAACGGGAAATTTTAGACATGCGAAAGTGAATATAAAAACGCTTTATTTAACGTAATTAAACGTTTAGAAGCATCGGTTCGACCATAGGCCATGATCGGTGCACCGAACCGACTATGCAGAACCTTTCTCCGGTATTATCGTGACATTCGAACTCGCCACCGAACCGACTATGCGGAAGGATTTTTGGTCAAAAACTCGAAAACGGGAAATTTCAGACATGCGAAAGTGAATATAAAAACGCTTTATTTGACGTAATTTAACGTGTAGAAGCATCGGTTCGACCATAGGCCATGATCGGCGCACCGAACCGACTATGCAGAACCTTACTCATGTATTTTCGTGACTTTCGAACTCGCCACGGAACCGACTATGCGGAAAGATTTTTGGTCAAATACTCGAAAACGGGAAATTTTAGACATGCGAAAGTGAATATAGAAACGCTTTATTTAACGTAATTTAACGTGTAGAAGCATCGGTTCGACGATTGGCGATGATCGGCGCACTGAACCGACTATGCAGAACCTTACTCCGGTATTTTCGTGACTTTCGAACTCGCCACCGAACCGATTATGCAGAACCTTACTCCGGTATTTTCGTGACTTTCGAACTCGCCACCGAACCGACTATGCGGAAACATTTTTCGTCAAAAACTCGAAAACGGGAAATTTTAGACATGCCAAAGTGAATATAGAAACGCTTTATTTAACGTAATTTAACGTGTAGAAGCATCGGTTCGACGATCGGCGATGATCGGCGCACCGAACCGACTATGCAGAAAGGATTTTCGTCATTAACTCGAAAGCGTGAAATTTTAGACCTGCGAAAGTGAATATAAAAACGCTTTATTTAGTATAATATATCGTGTAGAAGCATCGGTTCGACGATTAGCGCACCGAACCGACTATGCAGACAGTTACTCCGGTATTTTCGTGACATTCGAACTCGCCACCGAACCGACTATGCGGAAAGATTTTTCGTCAATAAATCGAAAACGGGAAATTTTGTAAATGCGAAAGTGAATATAAAAACGCTTTATTTAGTATAATTTAACGTGTAGAAGCATCGGTTCGATGATCGGCGAAGGCCCGCGCACCCAAGCGACTATGCAGAACTTTACTCGGGTATTTTCGTGACTTTCGAACTCGCCACCGAACCGACTATGCGGAAAAATTTTTCGTCAAAAACACGAAAACGGGAAATTTTAGACATGTGAAAGTGAATATAAAAACGCTTTATTTGACGTAATGTAACGTTTAGAAGCATCGGTTCGACCATAGGCCATGATCGGCGCACCGAACCGACTGTGCAGAACCTTACTCCGGTATTTTCGTGACTTTCGAACTCGCCACCGAACCGACTATGCGGAAACGTTTTTCGTCAAATGCTCGAAAACGCGAAATTTTAGACATGCGAAAGTGAATATAAAAACGCTTTATTTGACGTAATTTAACGTGTAGAAGCATAGGTTCGACGATCGGCGATGATCCGCGCACTCAAGCGACTATGCAGAACCTTACTCCGGTATTTTCGTGACTTTCGAACTCGCCACCGAACCGACTATGCGGAAGGATTTTTGGTCAAAAACTCGAAAACGGGAAATTTCAGACATGCGAAAGTGAATATAAAAACGCTTTATTTGACGTAATTTAACGTGTAGAAGCATCGGTTCGACCATAGGCCATGATCGGCGCACCGAACCGACTATGCAGAGCCTTACTCATGTATTTTCGTGACTTTCGAACTCGCCACCGAACCAACTATGCGGAAAGATTTTTCGTCAAAAACTCGAAAACGCAAAATTTTATACATGTGAAAGTGAATATAAAAACGCTTTATTTGACGTAATGTAACGTTTAGAAGCATCGGTTCGACCATAGGCCATGATCGGCGCACCGAACCTACTATGCAGAACCTTACTCCGGTATTTTCGTTACTTTCGAACTCGCCACCGAACCGACTATGCGGAAAGATTATTCGTCAAAACATCGAAAACTGGAAATTTCAGACATGCGAAAGTGAATATAAAAACGCTTTATTTGACGTAATTTAACGTGCAGAAGCATCGGTTCGACGATCGGCGATGATCGGCGCACCGAACCGACTATGCAGAACCTTACTCCGGTATTTTCGTGACTTTCGAACTCGCCACGGAACCGACTATGCGGAAAGATTTTTCGTCAAATACTCGAAAACGGGAAATTTTAGACATGCGAAAGTGAATATAGAAACGCTTTATTTAACGTAATTTAACGTGTAGAGGCATCGGTTCGACGATTGGTGATGATCGGCGCACTGAACCGACTATGCAGAACCTTACTCCGGTATTTTCGTGACTTTCGAACTCGCCACCGAACCGATTATGCAGAACCTTACTCCGGTATTTTCGTGACTTTCGAACTCGCCACCGAACCGACTATGCGGAAACATTTTTCGTCAAAAACTCGAAAACGGGAAATTTTAGACATGCCAAAGTGAATATAGAAACGCTTTATTCAACGTAATGTAACGTTTAGAAGCATCGGTTCGACCATAGGCCATGATCGGCGCACCGAACCTACTATGCAGAACCTTACTCCGGTATTTTCGTTACTTTCGAACTCGCCACCGAACCGACTATGCGGAAGGATTTTTGGTCAAAAACTCGAAAACGGGAAATTTCAGACATGCGAAAGTGAATATAAAAACGCTTTATTTGACGTAATTTAACGTGTAGAAGCATCGGTTCGACCATAGGCCATGATCGGCGCACCGAACCGACTATGCAGAGCCTTACTCCGGTATTTTCGTGACTTTCGAACTCGCCACCGAACCAACTATGCGGAAACATTTTTCGTCAAAAACTCGAAAAGGGGAAATTTCAGACATGCGAAAGTGAATATAAAAACGCTTTATTTGACGTAATTTAACGTGTAGAAGCATAGGTTCGACGATCGGCGATGATCCGCGCACTCAAGCGACTATGCAGAACCTTACTCCGGTATTTTCGTGACTTTCGAACTCGCCACGGAACCGACTATGCGGAAACATTTTTCGTCCAATACTCGAAAACGGGAAATTTTAGACATGCGAATGTGAATATAGAAACGCTTTATTTAACGTAATTAAACGTTTAGAAGCATCGGTTCGACCATAGGCCATGATCGGCGCACTGAACCGACTATGCAGAACCCTACTCCGGTATTTTCGTGACTTTCGAACTAGCTACCGAACCGACTATGCGGAAAGATTTCTCGTCATTAACTCGGAAGCGTGAAATTTTAGACCTGCGAAAGTGAATATAAAAACGCTATATTTACTATAATTTACCGTATAGAAGCATCGCTTCGACGATCGGCGATGATCGGCGCACCGAACCGACTATGCAGAAAGTTTGTCCGGTATTTTCGTGACTTTCGAACTCTCCACCGAACCGACTATGCTGAAAGATTTTTCGTCAATAATTCGAAAACGCGACATTTTAGACATGCGAAAGTGAATATAAAAACGCTTTATATAGTATAATTTAACGTGTAGAAGCATCGGTTCGACGATCGGCAATGATCGGCGCACCGAACCGACTATGCAGAACGTTACTCCGGTATTTTCGTGACTTTCGAACTCTCCACCGCACCGACTATGCGGAAAGATATTTCGTGAATAAATCGAACACGTGAAATTTTGTAAATGCGAAGGTGAATATAAAAACGCTTTATATAGTATAATTTAACGTGTAGAAGCATCGGTTCGACGATCGGCGATGATCGGCGCACCTAACCGACTATGCAGAAAGGATTTTCGTCAAAAACTCGAAAGCGTGAAATTTTAGACCTGCGAAAGTGAATAGAAAAACGCTTTATTTAGTATAATATATCGTGTAGAAGCATCGGTTCGACGATCGGCGATGATCGGCGCACCTAACCGACTATGCAGAAAGGATTTTCGTCAAAAACTCGAAAGCGTGAAATTTTAGACCTGCGAAAGTGAATAGAAAAACGCTTTATTTAGTATAATATATCGTGTAGAAGCATCGGTTCGAGGATCAGCCCACCGAACCGACTATGCAGAAAGTTACTCCGGTATTTTCGTGACTTTCGAACTCGCCACCGAACCGACTATGCGGAAAGATTTTTCGTCAAAAACTCGAAAACGCGAAATTTTATACATGTGAAAGTGAATATAAAAACGCTTTATTTGACGTAATGTAACGTTTAGAAGGATCGGTTCGACCATAGGCCATGATCGGCGCACCGAACCTACTATGCAGAACCTTACTCCGGTATTTTCGTTACTTTCGAACTCGCCACCGAACCGACTATGCGGAAAGATTATTCGTCAAAACATCGAAAACTGGAAATTTCAGACATGCGAAAGTGAATATAAAAACGCTTTATTTGACGTAATTTAACGTGCAGAAGCATCGGTTCGACGATAGGCGATGATCGGCGCACCGAACCGACTATGCAGAACCTTACTCCGGTATTTTCGTGACTTTCGAACTCGCCACGGAACCGACTATGCGGAAACATTGTTCGTCAAATACTCGAAAACGGGAAATTTTAGACATGCGAAAGTGAATATAGAAACGCTTTATTTAACGTAATTAAACGTGTAGAAGCATCGGTTCGACGATTGGCGATGATCGGCGCACCGAACCGACTATACAGAACCTTACTCCGGAATTTTCGTGACTTTCGAACTCGCCACGGAACCGACTATGCGGAAACATTTTTCGTAAAAAACTCGAAAACGGGAAATTTTAGACATGCGAAAGTGAATATAAAAACGCTTTATTTAACGTAATTAAACGTTTAGAAGCATCGGTTCGACCATAGGCCATGATCGGTGCACCGAACCGACTATGCAGAACCTTTCTCCGGTATTATCGTGACATTCGAACTCGTCACCGAACCCACTAAGCGGAAAGATTTTTCGTCAAAAACTCGAAAAGGGGAAATTTCAGACATGCGAAAGTGAATATAAAAACGCTTTATTTGACGTAATTTAACGTGTAGAAGCATAGGTTCGACGATCGGCGATGATCCGCGCACTCAAGCGACTATGCAGAACCTTACTCCGGTATTTTCGTGACTTTCGAACTCGCCACCGAACCGATTATGCAGAACCTTACTCCGGTATTTTCGTGACTTTCGAACTCGCCACCGAACCGACTATGCGGAAGGATTTTTGGTCAAAAACTCGAAAACGGGAAATTTCAGACATGCGAAAGTGAATATAAAAACGCTTTATTTGACGTAATTTAACGTGTAGAAGCATCGGTTCGACCATAGGCCATGATCGGCGCACCGAACCGACTATGCAGAACCTTACTCATGTATTTTCGTGACTTTCGAACTCGCCACGGAACCGACTATGCGGAAAGATTTTTGGTCAAATACTCGAAAACGGGAAATTTTAGACATGCGAAAGTGAATATAGAAACGCTTTATTTAACGTAATTTAACGTGTAGAAGCATCGGTTCGACGATTGGCGATGATCGGCGCACTGAACCGACTATGCAGAACCTTACTCCGGTATTTTCGTGACTTTCGAACTCGCCACCGAACCGATTATGCAGAACCTTACTCCGGTATTTTCGTGACTTTCGAACTCGCCACCGAACCGACTATGCGGAAACATTTTTCGTCAAAAACTCGAAAACGGGAAATTTTAGACATGCCAAAGTGAATATAGAAACGCTTTATTTAACGTAATTTAACGTGTAGAAGCATCGGTTCGACGATCGGCGATGATCGGCGCACCGAACCGACTATGCAGAAAGGATTTTCGTCATTAACTCGAAAGCGTGAAATTTTAGACCTGCGAAAGTGAATATAAAAACGCTTTATTTAGTATAATATATCGTGTAGAAGCATCGGTTCGACGATTAGCGCACCGAACCGACTATGCAGACAGTTACTCCGGTATTTTCGTGACATTCGAACTCGCCACCGAACCGACTATGCGGAAAGATTTTTCGTCAATAAATCGAAAACGGGAAATTTTGTAAATGCGAAAGTGAATATAAAAACGCTTTATTTAGTATAATTTAACGTGTAGAAGCATCGGTTCGATGATCGGCGAAGGCCCGCGCACCCAAGCGACTATGCAGAACTTTACTCGGGTATTTTCGTGACTTTCGAACTCGCCACCGAACCGACTATGCGGAAAAATTTTTCGTCAAAAACACGAAAACGGGAAATTTTAGACATGCCAAAGTGAATATAGAAACGCTTTATTCAACGTAATGTAACGTTTAGAAGCATCGGTTCGACCATAGGCCATGATCGGCGCACCGAACCTACTATGCAGAACCTTACTCCGGTATTTTCGTTACTTTCGAACTCGCCACCGAACCGACTATGCGGAAGGATTTTTGGTCAAAAACTCGAAAACGGGAAATTTCAGACATGCGAAAGTGAATATAAAAACGCTTTATTTGACGTAATTTAACGTGTAGAAGCATCGGTTCGACCATAGGCCATGATCGGCGCACCGAACCGACTATGCAGAGCCTTACTCCGGTATTTTCGTGACTTTCGAACTCGCCACCGAACCAACTATGCGGAAACATTTTTCGTCAAAAACTCGAAAAGGGGAAATTTCAGACATGCGAAAGTGAATATAAAAACGCTTTATTTGACGTAATTTAACGTGTAGAAGCATAGGTTCGACGATCGGCGATGATCCGCGCACTCAAGCGACTATGCAGAACCTTACTCCGGTATTTTCGTGACTTTCGAACTCGCCACGGAACCGACTATGCGGAAACATTTTTCGTCCAATACTCGAAAACGGGAAATTTTAGACATGCGAATGTGAATATAGAAACGCTTTATTTAACGTAATTAAACGTTTAGAAGCATCGGTTCGACCATAGGCCATGATCGGCGCACTGAACCGACTATGCAGAACCCTACTCCGGTATTTTCGTGACTTTCGAACTAGCTACCGAACCGACTATGCGGAAAGATTTCTCGTCATTAACTCGGAAGCGTGAAATTTTAGACCTGCGAAAGTGAATATAAAAACGCTATATTTACTATAATTTACCGTATAGAAGCATCGCTTCGACGATCGGCGATGATCGGCGCACCGAACCGACTATGCAGAAAGTTTGTCCGGTATTTTCGTGACTTTCGAACTCTCCACCGAACCGACTATGCTGAAAGATTTTTCGTCAATAATTCGAAAACGCGACATTTTAGACATGCGAAAGTGAATATAAAAACGCTTTATATAGTATAATTTAACGTGTAGAAGCATCGGTTCGACGATCGGCAATGATCGGCGCACCGAACCGACTATGCAGAACGTTACTCCGGTATTTTCGTGACTTTCGAACTCTCCACCGCACCGACTATGCGGAAAGATATTTCGTGAATAAATCGAACACGTGAAATTTTGTAAATGCGAAGGTGAATATAAAAACGCTTTATATAGTATAATTTAACGTGTAGAAGCATCGGTTCGACGATCGGCGATGATCGGCGCACCTAACCGACTATGCAGAAAGGATTTTCGTCAAAAACTCGAAAGCGTGAAATTTTAGACCTGCGAAAGTGAATAGAAAAACGCTTTATTTAGTATAATATATCGTGTAGAAGCATCGGTTCGACGATCGGCGATGATCGGCGCACCTAACCGACTATGCAGAAAGGATTTTCGTCAAAAACTCGAAAGCGTGAAATTTTAGACCTGCGAAAGTGAATAGAAAAACGCTTTATTTAGTATAATATATCGTGTAGAAGCATCGGTTCGAGGATCAGCCCACCGAACCGACTATGCAGAAAGTTACTCCGGTATTTTCGTGACTTTCGAACTCGCCACCGAACCGACTATGCGGAAAGATTTTTCGTCAAAAACTCGAAAACGCGAAATTTTATACATGTGAAAGTGAATATAAAAACGCTTTATTTGACGTAATGTAACGTTTAGAAGGATCGGTTCGACCATAGGCCATGATCGGCGCACCGAACCTACTATGCAGAACCTTACTCCGGTATTTTCGTTACTTTCGAACTCGCCACCGAACCGACTATGCGGAAAGATTATTCGTCAAAACATCGAAAACTGGAAATTTCAGACATGCGAAAGTGAATATAAAAACGCTTTATTTGACGTAATTTAACGTGCAGAAGCATCGGTTCGACGATAGGCGATGATCGGCGCACCGAACCGACTATGCAGAACCTTACTCCGGTATTTTCGTGACTTTCGAACTCGCCACGGAACCGACTATGCGGAAACATTGTTCGTCAAATACTCGAAAACGGGAAATTTTAGACATGCGAAAGTGAATATAGAAACGCTTTATTTAACGTAATTAAACGTGTAGAAGCATCGGTTCGACGATTGGCGATGATCGGCGCACCGAACCGACTATACAGAACCTTACTCCGGAATTTTCGTGACTTTCGAACTCGCCACGGAACCGACTATGCGGAAACATTTTTCGTAAAAAACTCGAAAACGGGAAATTTTAGACATGCGAAAGTGAATATAAAAACGCTTTATTTAACGTAATTAAACGTTTAGAAGCATCGGTTCGACCATAGGCCATGATCGGTGCACCGAACCGACTATGCAGAACCTTTCTCCGGTATTATCGTGACATTCGAACTCGTCACCGAACCCACTAAGCGGAAAGATTTTTCGTCAAAAACTCGAAAAGGGGAAATTTCAGACATGCGAAAGTGAATATAAAAACGCTTTATTTGACGTAATTTAACGTGTAGAAGCATAGGTTCGACGATCGGCGATGATCCGCGCACTCAAGCGACTATGCAGAACCTTACTCCGGTATTTTCGTGACTTTCGAACTCGCCACCGAACCGATTATGCAGAACCTTACTCCGGTATTTTCGTGACTTTCGAACTCGCCACCGAACCGACTATGCGGAAGGATTTTTGGTCAAAAACTCGAAAACGGGAAATTTCAGACATGCGAAAGTGAATATAAAAACGCTTTATTTGACGTAATTTAACGTGTAGAAGCATCGGTTCGACCATAGGCCATGATCGGCGCACCGAACCGACTATGCAGAACCTTACTCATGTATTTTCGTGACTTTCGAACTCGCCACGGAACCGACTATGCGGAAAGATTTTTGGTCAAATACTCGAAAACGGGAAATTTTAGACATGCGAAAGTGAATATAGAAACGCTTTATTTAACGTAATTTAACGTGTAGAAGCATCGGTTCGACGATTGGCGATGATCGGCGCACTGAACCGACTATGCAGAACCTTACTCCGGTATTTTCGTGACTTTCGAACTCGCCACCGAACCGATTATGCAGAACCTTACTCCGGTATTTTCGTGACTTTCGAACTCGCCACCGAACCGACTATGCGGAAACATTTTTCGTCAAAAACTCGAAAACGGGAAATTTTAGACATGCCAAAGTGAATATAGAAACGCTTTATTTAACGTAATTTAACGTGTAGAAGCATCGGTTCGACGATCGGCGATGATCGGCGCACCGAACCGACTATGCAGAAAGGATTTTCGTCATTAACTCGAAAGCGTGAAATTTTAGACCTGCGAAAGTGAATATAAAAACGCTTTATTTAGTATAATATATCGTGTAGAAGCATCGGTTCGACGATTAGCGCACCGAACCGACTATGCAGACAGTTACTCCGGTATTTTCGTGACATTCGAACTCGCCACCGAACCGACTATGCGGAAAGATTTTTCGTCAATAAATCGAAAACGGGAAATTTTGTAAATGCGAAAGTGAATATAAAAACGCTTTATTTAGTATAATTTAACGTGTAGAAGCATCGGTTCGATGATCGGCGAAGGCCCGCGCACCCAAGCGACTATGCAGAACTTTACTCGGGTATTTTCGTGACTTTCGAACTCGCCACCGAACCGACTATGCGGAAAAATTTTTCGTCAAAAACACGAAAACGGGAAATTTTAGACATGTGAAAGTGAATATAAAAACGCTTTATTTGACGTAATGTAACGTTTAGAAGCATCGGTTCGACCATAGGCCATGATCGGCGCACCGAACCGACTGTGCAGAACCTTACTCCGGTATTTTCGTGACTTTCGAACTCGCCACCGAACCGACTATGCGGAAACGTTTTTCGTCAAATGCTCGAAAACGCGAAATTTTAGACATGCGAAAGTGAATATAAAAACGCTTTATTTGACGTAATTTAACGTGTAGAAGCATAGGTTCGACGATCGGCGATGATCCGCGCACTCAAGCGACTATGCAGAACCTTACTCCGGTATTTTCGTGACTTTCGAACTCGCCACCGAACCGACTATGCGGAAGGATTTTTGGTCAAAAACTCGAAAACGGGAAATTTCAGACATGCGAAAGTGAATATAAAAACGCTTTATTTGACGTAATTTAACGTGTAGAAGCATCGGTTCGACCATAGGCCATGATCGGCGCACCGAACCGACTATGCAGAGCCTTACTCATGTATTTTCGTGACTTTCGAACTCGCCACCGAACCAACTATGCGGAAAGATTTTTCGTCAAAAACTCGAAAACGCAAAATTTTATACATGTGAAAGTGAATATAAAAACGCTTTATTTGACGTAATGTAACGTTTAGAAGCATCGGTTCGACCATAGGCCATGATCGGCGCACCGAACCTACTATGCAGAACCTTACTCCGGTATTTTCGTTACTTTCGAACTCGCCACCGAACCGACTATGCGGAAAGATTATTCGTCAAAACATCGAAAACTGGAAATTTCAGACATGCGAAAGTGAATATAAAAACGCTTTATTTGACGTAATTTAACGTGCAGAAGCATCGGTTCGACGATCGGCGATGATCGGCGCACCGAACCGACTATGCAGAACCTTACTCCGGTATTTTCGTGACTTTCGAACTCGCCACGGAACCGACTATGCGGAAAGATTTTTCGTCAAATACTCGAAAACGGGAAATTTTAGACATGCGAAAGTGAATATAGAAACGCTTTATTTAACGTAATTTAACGTGTAGAGGCATCGGTTCGACGATTGGTGATGATCGGCGCACTGAACCGACTATGCAGAACCTTACTCCGGTATTTTCGTGACTTTCGAACTCGCCACCGAACCGATTATGCAGAACCTTACTCCGGTATTTTCGTGACTTTCGAACTCGCCACCGAACCGACTATGCGGAAACATTTTTCGTCAAAAACTCGAAAACGGGAAATTTTAGACATGCCAAAGTGAATATAGAAACGCTTTATTCAACGTAATGTAACGTTTAGAAGCATCGGTTCGACCATAGGCCATGATCGGCGCACCGAACCTACTATGCAGAACCTTACTCCGGTATTTTCGTTACTTTCGAACTCGCCACCGAACCGACTATGCGGAAGGATTTTTGGTCAAAAACTCGAAAACGGGAAATTTCAGACATGCGAAAGTGAATATAAAAACGCTTTATTTGACGTAATTTAACGTGTAGAAGCATCGGTTCGACCATAGGCCATGATCGGCGCACCGAACCGACTATGCAGAGCCTTACTCATGTATTTTCGTGACTTTCGAACTCGCCACCGAACCAACTATGCGGAAAGATTTTTCGTCAAAAACTCGAAAACGCAAAATTTTATACATGTGAAAGTGAATATAAAAACGCTTTATTTGACGTAATGTAACGTTTAGAAGCATCGGTTCGACCATAGGCCATGATCGGCGCACCGAACCTACTATGCAGAACCTTACTCCGGTATTTTCGTTACTTTCGAACTCGCCACCGAACCGACTATGCGGAAAGATTATTCGTCAAAACATCGAAAACTGGAAATTTCAGACATGCGAAAGTGAATATAAAAACGCTTTATTTGACGTAATTTAACGTGCAGAAGCATCGGTTCGACGATCGGCGATGATCGGCGCACCGAACCGACTATGCAGAACCTTACTCCGGTATTTTCGTGACTTTCGAACTCGCCACGGAACCGACTATGCGGAAAGATTTTTCGTCAAATACTCGAAAACGGGAAATTTTAGACATGCGAAAGTGGATATAGAAACGCTTTATTTAACGTAATTTAACGTGTAGAGGCATCGGTTCGACGATTAGTGATGATCGGCGCACTGAACCGACTATGCAGAACCTTACTCCGGTATTTTCGTGACTTTCGAACTCGCCACCGAACCGATTATGCAGAACCTTACTCCGGTATTTTCGTAACTTTCGAACTCGCCACCGAACCGACTATGCGGAAACATTTTTCGTCAAAAACTCGAAAACGGGAAATTTTAGACATGCCAAAGTGAATATAGAAACGCTTTATTCAACGTAATGTAACGTTTAGAAGCATCGGTTCGACCATAGGCCATGATCGGCGCACCGAACCTACTATGCAGAACCTTACTCCGGTATTTTCGTTACTTTCGAACTCGCCACCGAACCGACTATGCGGAAAGATTATTCGTCAAAACATCGAAAACTGGAAATTTCAGACATGCGAAAGTGAATATAAAAACGCTTTATTTGACGTAATTTAACGTGCAGAAGCATTGGTTCGACGATCGGCGATGATCGGCGCACCGAACCGACTATGCAGAACCTTACTCCGGTATTTTCGTGACTTTCGAACTCGCCACCGAACTGACTATGCGGAAAGATTTTTCGTCAAATACTCGAAAACGGCAAATTTCAGACATGCGAAAGGGAATATAAAAACGCTTTATTTCACGTAATTTAACGTGTAGAAGCATAGGTTCGACGATCGGCGATGATCGGCGCACCGAACCGACTATGCAGAACCTTACTCCGATACATTCGGTACTTTCGAACTGGCCACCGAACCGACTATGCGGAAAGATTTTTCGTCAATAAATCGAAAACGGGAAATTTTGTAAATGCGAAAGTGAATATAAAAACGCTTTATTTAACGTAATTAAACGTTTAGAAGCATCGGTTCGACCATAGGCCATGATCGGTGCCCGAACCGACTATGCAGAACCTTACTCCGGTATTTTCGTGACTTTCGAACTCGCCACCGAACCGACTATGCGGAAACATTTTTCGTCAAAAACTCGAAAGCGGGAAATTTTAGACATGCCAAAGTGAATATAGAAACGCTTTATTTAACGTAATTTAACGTGTAGAAGCATCGGTTCGACGATCGGCGATGATCGGCGCACCGAACCCACTATGCAGAACCTTACTCCGGTATTTTCGTGACTTTCGAACTCGCCACCGAACCGACTATGCGGAAAGATTTTTCGTCAAAAACTCGAAAACGGGAAATTTTAGACATGCGAAAGTGAATATAGAAACGCTTTATTTAACGTAATTTAACGTGTAGAAGCATCGGTTCGACGATTGGCGATGATCGGCGCACCGAACCGACTATGCAGAACCTTACTCCGGTATTTTCGTGACTTTCGAACTCGCCACCGAACCGACAATGCGGAAAGATTTTTCGTCAAATACTCGAAAACGGGAAATTTCAGACATGCGAAAGGGAATATAAAAACGCTTTATTTCACGTAATTTAACGTGTAGAAGCATAGGTTCGACGATCGGCGATGATCGGCGCACCGAACCGACTATGCAGAACCTTACTCCGATACATTCGGTACTTTCGAACTGGCCACCGAACCGACTATGCGGAAAGATTTTTCGTAAAAAACTCGAAAACGGGAAATTTTAGACATGCGAAAGTGAATATAAAAACGCTTTATTTAACGTAATTAACCGTTTAGAAGCATCGGTTCGACCATAGGCCATGATCGGCGCACCGAACCGACTATGCAGAACCTTTCTCCGGTATTATCGTGACATTCGAACTCGTCACCGAACGCACTAAGCGGAAAGATTTTTCGTCAAAAACTCGAAAAGGGGAAATTTCAGACATGCGAAAGTGAATATAAAAACGCTTTATTTGACGTAATTTAACGTGCAGAAGCATCGGTTCGACGATCGGCGATGATCGGCGCACCGAACCGACTATGCAGAACCTTACTCCGGTATTTTCGTGACTTTCGAACTCGCCACGGAACCGACTATGCGGAAAGATTTTTGGTCAAATACTCGAAAACGGGAAATTTTAGACATGCGAAAGTGAATATGAAAACGCTTTATATAGTATAATTTAACGTGTAGAAGCATCGGTTCGATGATCGGCGATGGTCCGCGCACCCAAGCGACTATGCAGAACCTTACTCGGGTATTTTCGTGACTTTCGAACTCGCCACCGAACCGACTATGCGGAAACGTTTTTCGTCAAATGCTCGAAAACGCGAAATTTTAGACATGCGAAAGTGAATATAAAAACGCTTTATTTAACGTAATTTAACGTGTAGAAGCATCGGTTCGACGATTGGCGATGATCGGCGCACCGAACCGACTATGCAGAACCTTACTCCGGTATTTTCGTGACTTTCGAACTCGCCACCGAACCGACAATGCGGAAAGATTTTTCGTCAAATACTCGAAAACGGGAAATTTCAGACATGCGAAAGGGAATATAAAAACGCTTTATTTCACGTAATTTAACGTGTAGAAGCATAGGTTCGACGATCGGCGATGATCGGCGCACCGAACCGACTATGCAGAACCTTACTCCGATACATTCGGTACTTTCGAACTGGCCACCGAACCGACTATGCGGAAAGATTTTTCGTAAAAAACTCGAAAACGGGAAATTTTAGACATGCGAAAGTGAATATAAAAACGCTTTATTTAACGTAATTAAACGTTTAGAAGCATCGGTTCGACCATAGGCCATGATCGGCGCACCGAACCCACTATGCAGAACCTTTCTCCGGTATTATCGTGACATTCGAACTCGTCACAGAACCCACTAAACGGAAAGATTTTTCGTCAAAAACTCGAAAAGGGGAAATTTCAGACATGCGAAAGTGAATATAAAAACGCTTTATTTGACGTAATTTAACGTGTAGAAGCATAGGTTCGACGATCGGCGATGATCCGCGCACTCAAGCGACTATGCAGAACCTTACTCCGGTATTTTCGTGACTTTCGAACTCGCCACCGAACCGACTATGCGGAAGGATTTTTGGTCAAAAACTCGAAAACGGGAAATTTCAGACATGCGAAAGTGAATATAAAAACGCTTTATTTGACGTAATTTAACGTGTAGAAGCATCGGTTCGACCATAGGCCATGATCGGCGCACCGAACCGACTATGCAGAACCTTACTCATGTATTTTCGTGACTTTCGAACTCGCCACCGAACCGACTATGCGGTAAGATTTTTCGTCAAGTACTCGAAAACGGGAAATTTCAGACATGCGAAAGTGAATATAAAAACGCTTTATTTGACGTAATTTAACGTGTAGAAGCATCGGTTCGATGATCGGCGATGGTCCGCGCACCCAAGCGACTATGCAGAACCTTACTCGGGTATTTTCGTGACTTTCGAACTCGCCACCGAACCGACTACGCGGAAAAATTTTTCGTCAAAAACACGAAAACGGGAAATTTTAGACATGTGAAAGTGAATATAAAAACGCTTTATTTGACGTAATGTAACGTTTAGAAGCATCGGTTCGACCATAGGCCATGATCGGTGCCCGAACCGACTATGCAGAACCTTACTCCGGTATTTTCGTGACTTTCGAACTCGCCACCGAACCGACTATGCGGAAACATTTTTCGTCAAAAACTCGAAAGCGGGAAATTTTAGACATGCCAAAGTGAATATAGAAACGCTTTATTTAACGTAATTTAACGTGTAGAAGCATCGGTTCGACGATCGGCGATGATCGGTGCACCGAACCCACTATGCAGAACCTTACTCCGGTATTTTCGTGACTTTCGAACTCGCCACCGAACCGACTATGCGGAAAGATTTTTCGTCAAAAACTCGAAAACGGGAAATTTTAGACATGCGAAAGTGAATATAGAAACGCTTTATTTAACGTAATTTAACGTGTAGAAGCATCGGTTCGACGATTGGCGATGATCGGCGCACCGAACCGACTATGCAGAACCTTACTCCGATACATTCGGTACTTTCGAACTGGCCACCGAACCGACTATGCGGAAAGATTTATCGTAAAAAACTCGAAAACGGGAAATTTTAGACATGCGAAAGTGAATATAAAAACGCTTTATTTAACGTAATTAAACGTTTAGAAGCATCGGTTCGACCATAGGCCATGATCGGTGCCCGAACCGACTATGCAGAACCTTACTCCGGTATTTTCGTGACTTTCGAACTCGCCACCGAACCGACTATGCGGAAACATTTTTCGTCAAAAACTCGAAAGCGGGAAATTTTAGACATGCCAAAGTGAATATAGAAACGCTTTATTTAACGTAATTTAACGTGTAGAAGCATCGGTTCGACGATCGGCGATGATCGGCGCACCGAACCCACTATGCAGAACCTTACTCCGGTATTTTCGTGACTTTCGAACTCGCCACCGAACCGACTATGCGGAAAGATTTTTCGTCAAAAACTCGAAAACGGGAAATTTTAGACATGCGAAAGTGAATATAGAAACGCTTTATTTAACGTAATTTAACGTGTAGAAGCATCGGTTCGACGATTGGCGATGATCGGCGCACCGAACCGACTATGCAGAACCTTACTCCGGTATTTTCGTGACTTTCGAACTCGCCACCGAACCGACTATGCGGAAAGATTTTTCGTCAAATACTCGAAAACGGGAAATTTCAGACATGCGAAAGGGAATATAAAAACGCTTTATTTCACGTAATTTAACGTGTAGAAGCATAGCTTCGACGATCGGCGATGATCGGCGCACCGAACCGACTATGCAGAACCTTACTCCGATACATTCGGTACTTTCGAACTGGCCACCGAACCGACTATGCGGAAAGATTTTTCGTAAAAAACTCGAAAACGGGAAATTTTAGACATGCGAAAGTGAATATAAAAACGCTTTATTTAACGTAATTAACCGCTTAGAAGCATCGGTTCGACCATAGGCCATGATCGGCGCACCGAACCGACTATGCAGAACCTTTCTCCGGTATTATCGTGACATTCGAACTCGTCACCGAACGCACTAAGCGGAAAGATTTTTCGTCAAAAACTCGAAAAGGGGATATTTCAGACATGCGAAAGTGAATATAAAAACGCTTTATATAGTATAATTTAACGTGTAGAAGCATCGGTTCGACGATCGGCGATGATCGGCGCACCGAACCGACTATGCAGAAAGTTACCCCGGTATTTTCGTGACTTTCGAACTCGCCACCGAACCGACTATGCGGAAAGATTTATCGTCAATAAATCGAAAACGTGCAATTTTGTAAATGCGAAAGTGAATATAAAAACGCTTTATTTAGTATAATTTAACGTGTAGAAGCATCGGTTCGATGATCGGCGATGGCCCGCGCACCCAAGCGACTATGCAGAACCTTACTCGGGTATTTTCGTGACTTTCGAACTCGCCACCGAACCGACTATGCGGAAAAATTTTTCGTCAAAAACACGAAAACGGGAAATTTTAGACATGTGAAAGTGAATATAAAAACGCTTTATTTGACGTAATGTAACGTTTAGAAGCATCGGTTCGACCATAGGCCATGATCGGCGCACCGAACCGACTATGCAGAACCTTACTCCGGTATTTTCGTGACTTTCGAACTCGCCACCGAACCGACTATGCTGAAACGTTTTTCGTCAAATGCTCGAAAACGCGAAATTTTAGACATGCGAAAGTGAATATAAAAACGCTTTATTTAACGTAATTTAACGTGTAGAAGCATCGGTTCGAGGATTGGCGATGATCGGCGCACCGAACCGACTATGCAGAACCTTACTCCGGTATTTTCGTGACTTTCGAACTCGCCACCGAACCGACTATGCGGAAACATTTTTCGTCAAAAACTCGAAAGCGGAAAATTTTAGACATGCGAAAGTGAATATAAAAACGCTTTATTTGACGTAATTTAACGTGTAGAGGCATCGGTTCGATGATCGGCGATGGTCCGCGCACCCAAGCGACTATGCAGAACCTTACTCGGGTATTTTCGTGACTTTCGAACTCGCCACCGAACCGACTATGCGGAAAAATTTTTCGTCAAAAACACGAAAACGGGAAATTTTAGACATGTGAAAGTGAATATAAAAACGCTTTATTTGACGTAATGTAACGTTTAGAAGCATCGGTTCGACCATAGGCCATGATCGGTGCCCGAACCGACTATGCAGAACCTTACTCCGGTATTTTCGTGACTTTCGAACTCGCCACCGAACCGACTATGCGGAAACGTTTTTCGTCAAATGCTCGAAAACGCGAAATTTTAGACATGCGAAAGTGAATATAAAAACGCTTTATTTAACGTAATTTAACGTGTAGAAGCATCGGTTCGACCATAGGCCATGATCGGCGCACCGAACCCACTATGCAGAACCTTTCTCCGGTATTATCGTGACATTCGAACTCGTCACAGAACCCACTAAACGGAAAGATTTTTCGTCAAAAACTCGAAAAGGGGAAATTTCAGACATGCGAAAGTGAATATAAAAACGCTTTATTTGACGTAATTTAACGTGTAGAAGCATAGGTTCGACGATTGGCGATGATCGGCGCACCGAACCGACTATGCAGAACCTTACTCCGGTATTTTCGTGACTTTCGAACTCGCCACCGAACCGACAATGCGGAAAGATTTTTCGTCAAATACTCGAAAACGGGAAATTTCAGACATGCGAAAGGGAATATAAAAACGCTTTATTTCACGTAATTTAACGTGTAGAAGCATAGGTTCGACGATCGGCGATGATCGGCGCACCGAACCGACTATGCAGAACCTTACTCCGATACATTCGGTACTTTCGAACTGGCCACCGAACCGACTATGCGGAAAGATTTTTCGTAAAAAACTCGAAAACGGGAAATTTTAGACATGCGAAAGTGAATATAAAAACGCTTTATTTAACGTAATTAAACGTTTAGAAGCATCGGTTCGACCATAGGCCATGATCGGCGCACCGAACCCACTATGCAGAACCTTTCTCCGGTATTATCGTGACATTCGAACTCGTCACAGAACCCACTAAACGGAAAGATTTTTCGTCAAAAACTCGAAAAGGGGAAATTTCAGACATGCGAAAGTGAATATAAAAACGCTTTATTTGACGTAATTTAACGTGTAGAAGCATAGGTTCGACGATCGGCGATGATCCGCGCACTCAAGCGACTATGCAGAACCTTACTCCGGTATTTTCGTGACTTTCGAACTCGCCACTGAACCGACTATGCGGAAAAATTTTTCGTCAAAAACACGAAAACGGGAAATTTTAGACATGTGAAAGTGAATATAAAAACGCTTTATTTGACGTAATGTAACGTTTAGAAGCATCGGTTCGACCATAGGCCATGATCGGCGCACCGAACCGACTATGCAGAACCTTACTCCGGTATTTTCGTGACTTTCGAACTCGCCACCGAACCGACTATGCGGAAACATTTTTCGTCAAAAACTCGAAAGCGGGAAATTTTAGACATGCCAAAGTGAATATAGAAACGCTTTATTTAACGTAATTTAACGTGTAGAAGCATCGGTTCGACGATCGGCGATGATCGGCGCACCGAACCCACTATGCAGAACCTTACTCCGGTATTTTCGTGACTTTCGAACTCGCCACCGAACCGACAATGCGGAAAGATTTTTCGTCAAATACTCGAAAACGGGAAATTTCAGACATGCGAAAGGGAATATAAAAACGCTTTATTTCACGTAATTTAACGTGTAGAAGCATAGGTTCGACGATCGGCGATGATCGGCGCACCGAACCGACTATGCAGAACCTTACTCCGATACATTCGGTACTTTCGAACTGGCCACCGAACCGACTATGCGGAAAGATTTTTCGTAAAAAACTCGAAAACGGGAAATTTTAGACATGCGAAAGTGAATATAAAAACGCTTTATTTAACGTAATTAAACGTTTAGAAGCATCGGTTCGACCATAGGCCATGATCGGCGCACCGAACCCACTATGCAGAACCTTTCTCCGGTATTATCGTGACATTCGAACTCGTCACAGAACCCACTAAACGGAAAGATTTTTCGTCAAAAACTCGAAAAGGGGAAATTTCAGACATGCGAAAGTGAATATAAAAACGCTTTATTTGACGTAATTTAACGTGTAGAAGCATAGGTTCGACGATCGGCGATGATCCGCGCACTCAAGCGACTATGCAGAACCTTACTCCGGTATTTTCGTGACTTTCGAACTCGCCACCGAACCGACTATGCGGAAAAATTTTTCGTCAAAAACACGAAAACGGGAAATTTTAGACATGTGAAAGTGAATATAAAAACGCTTTATTTGACGTAATGTAACGTTTAGAAGCATCGGTTCGACCATAGGCCATGATCGGCGCACCGAACCGACTATGCAGAACCTTACTCCGGTATTTTCGTGACTTTCGAACTCGCCACCGAACCGACTATGCGGAAACATTTTTCGTCAAAAACTCGAAAGCGGGAAATTTTAGACATGCCAAAGTGAATATAGAAACGCTTTATTTAACGTAATTTAACGTGTAGAAGCATCGGTTCGACGATCGGCGATGATCGGCGCACCGAACCCACTATGCAGAACCTTACTCCGGTATTTTCGTGACTTTCGAACTCGCCACCTAACCGACTATGCGGAAAGATTTTTCGTCAAAAACTCGAAAACGGGAAATTTTAGACATGCGAAAGTGAATATAGAAACGCTTTATTTAACGTAATTTAACGTGTAGAAGCATCGGTTCGACGATTGGCGATGATCGGCGCACCGAACCGACTATGCAGAACCTTACTCCGATACATTCGGTACTTTCGAACTGGCCACCGAACCGACTATGCGGAAAGATTTTTCGTCAAATACTCGAAAACGGGAAATTTTAGACATGCGAAAGTGAATATAGAAACGCTTTATTTAACGTAATTTAACGTGTAGAAGCATCGGTTCGACGATTGGCGATGATCGGCGCACTGAACCGACTATGCAGAACCTTACTCCGGTATTTTCGTGACTTTCGAACTCGCCACCGAACCGACTATGCGGAAAGATTTTTCGTCAAATACTCGAAAACGGGAAATTTCAGACATGCGAAAGGGAATATAAAAACGCTTTATTTCACGTAATTTAACGTGTAGAAGCATAGGTTCGACGATCGGCGATGATCCGCGCACTCAAGCGACTATGCAGAACCTTACTCCGGTATTTTCGTGACTTTCGAACTCGCCACCGAACCGATTATGCAGAACCTTACTCCGGTATTTTCGTGACTTTCGAACTCGCCACCGAACCGACTATGCGGAAGGATTTTTGGTCAAAAACTCGAAAACGGGAAATTTCAGACATGCGAAAGTGAATATAAAAACGCTTTATTTGACGTAATTTAACGTGTAGAAGCATCGGTTCGACCATAGGCCATGATCGGCGCACCGAACCGACTATGCAGAACCTTACTCATGTATTTTCGTGACTTTCGAACTCGCCACCGAACCGACTATGCGGAAAGATTTTTCGTCAAGTACTCGAAAACGGGAAATTTCAGACATGCGAAAGTGAATATAAAAACGCTTTATTTGACGTAATTTAACGTGTAGAAGCATCGGTTCGACCATAGGCCATGATCGGCGCACCGAACCGACTATGCAGAACCTTACTCCGGTATTTTCGTCACTTTCGAACTCGCCACCGAACCGACTATGCGGAAAGATTTTTCGTCAAATCTCGAAAACGGGAAATTCTAGACATGCGAAAGTGAATATAGAAACGCTTTATTTAACGTAATTTAACGTGTAGAAGCATCGGTTCGACGATTGGCGATGATCGGCGCACCGAACCGACTATGCAGAAAGTTACCCCGGTATTTTCGTGACTTTCGAAATCTCCACCGAAACGACTATGTGGAATGATGTTTCGTCAATAATTCGAAAACGCTACATTTTAGACATGCGAAAGTGGATATAAAAACGCTTTATTTCACGTAATTTAACGTGTAGAAGCATCGGTTCGACGATCGGCGATGATTGGCGCACCGAACCGACTATGCAGAAAGTTGCTCCGGTATTTTCGTGACTTTCGAACTCTCCACCGAACCGACTATGCAGAAAGGATTTTCGTCAATAACTCGAAAGCGTGAAATTTTAGACCTGCGAAGGTGAATATAAAAACGCTTTATTTAGTATAATATATCGTGTAGAAGCATCGGTTCGGCGATCAGCGCACCGAACCGACTATGCAGACAGTTACTCCGGTATTTTCGTGACTTTCGAAATCTCCACCGAACCGACTATGCGGAAAGATTTTTCGTCATAAACTCGAAAACGGGAAATTTTAGACATGCCAAAGTGAATATAGAAACGCTTTATTTGACGTAATTTAACGTGCAGAAGCATCGCTTCGACGATTGGCGATGATCGGCGCACCGAACCGACTATGCAGAACCTTACTCCGGTAGTTTCGTGACTTTCGAACTCGCCACGGAACCGACTATGCGGAAACATTTTTCGTCAAATACTCGAAAACGGGAAATTTTAGACATGCGAAAGTGAATATAGAAACGCTTTATTTAACGTAATTTAACGTGTAGAAGCATCGGTTCGACGATTGGCGTTGATCGGCGCACCGAACCGACTATGCAGAACCTTACTCCGGTATTTTCGTGACTTTGGAACTCGCCACCGAACCGACTATGTGGAAAGATTTTTCGTCAAAAACTCGAAAACGCGAAATTTTAGACATGTGAAAGTGAATATAAAAACGCTTTATTTGACGTAATGTAACGTTTAGAAGCATCGGTTCGACCATAGGCCATGATCGGCGCACTGAACCGACTATGCAGAACCCTACTCCGGTATTTTCGTGACTTTCGAACTCGCCACCGAACCGACTATGCGGAAAGATTTTTCGTCAAAAACTCGAAAACGCGAAATTTTATACATGTGAAAGTGAATATAAAAACGCTTTATTTGACGTAATGTAACGTTTAGAAGCATCGGTTCGACCATAGGCCATGATCGGCGCACCGAACCTACTATGCAGAACCTTACTCCGGTATTTTCGTTACTTTCGAACTCGCCACCGAACCGACTATGCGGAAAGATTATTCGTCAAAACATCGAAAACTGGAAATTTCAGACATGCGAAAGTGAATATAAAAACGCTTTATTTGACGTAATTTAACGTGCAGAAGCATCGGTTCGACGATCGGCGATGATCGGCGCACCGAACCGACTATGCAGAAACTTACTCCGGTATTTTCGTGACTTTCGAACACGCCACGGAACCGACTATGCGGAAAGATTTTTCGTCAAATACTCGAAAACGGGAAATTTTAGACATGCGAAAGTGAATATAGAAACGCTTTATTTAACGTAATATAACGTGTAGAAGCATCGGTTCGACGATTGGCGACGATCGGCGCACTGAACCGACTATGCAGAACCTTACTCCGGTATTTTCGTGACTTTCGAACTGGCCACCGAACCGACTATGCAGAACCTTACTCCGGTATTTTCGTGACTTTCGAACTCGCCACCGAACCGACTATGCGGAAGGATTTTTGGTCAAAAACTCGAAAACGGGAAATTTCAGACATGCGAAAGTGAATATAAAAACGCTTTATTTAACGTAATTTAACGTGTAGAAGCATCGGTTCGACGATTGGCGATGATCGGCGCACCGAACCGACTATGCAGAACCTTACTCCGATATATTCGGTACTTTCGAACTGGCCACCGAACCGACTATGCGGAAAGATTTTTCGTCAAATACTCGAAAACGGGAAATTTTAGACATGCGAAAGTGAATATAGAAACGCTTTATTTAACGTAATTTAACGTGTAGAAGCATCGGTTCGACGATTGGCGATGATCGGCGCACTGAACCGACTATGCAGAACCTTACTCCGGTATTTTCGTGACTTTCGAACTCGCCACCGAACCGACTATGCGGAAAGATTTTTCGTCAAATACTCGAAAACGGGAAATTTCAGACATGCGAAAGGGAATATAAAAACGCTTTATTTCACGTAATTTAACGTGTAGAAGCATAGGTTCGACGATCGGCGATGATCCGCGCACTCAAGCGACTATGCAGAACCTTACTCCGGTATTTTCGTGACTTTCGAACTCGCCACCGAACCGATTATGCAGAACCTTACTCCGGTATTTTCGTGACTTTCGAACTCGCCACCGAACCGACTATGCGGAAGGATTTTTGGTCAAAAACTCGAAAACGGGAAATTTCAGACATGCGAAAGTGAATATAAAAACGCTTTATTTGACGTAATTTAACGTGTAGAAGCATCGGTTCGACCATAGGCCATGATCGGCGCACCGAACCGACTATGCAGAACCTTACTCATGTATTTTCGTGACTTTCGAACTCGCCACCGAACCGACTATGCGGAAAGATTTTTCGTCAAGTACTCGAAAACGGGAAATTTCAGACATGCGAAAGTGAATATAAAAACGCTTTATTTGACGTAATTTAACGTGTAGAAGCATCGGTTCGACCATAGGCCATGATCGGCGCACCGAACCGACTATGCAGAACCTTACTCCGGTATTTTCGTCACTTTCGAACTCGCCACCGAACCGACTATGCGGAAAGATTTTTCGTCAAATCTCGAAAACGGGAAATTCTAGACATGCGAAAGTGAATATAGAAACGCTTTATTTAACGTAATTTAACGTGTAGAAGCATCGGTTCGACGATTGGCGATGATCGGCGCACCGAACCGACTATGCAGAAAGTTACCCCGGTATTTTCGTGACTTTCGAAATCTCCACCGAAACGACTATGTGGAATGATGTTTCGTCAATAATTCGAAAACGCTACATTTTAGACATGCGAAAGTGGATATAAAAACGCTTTATTTCACGTAATTTAACGTGTAGAAGCATCGGTTCGACGATCGGCGATGATTGGCGCACCGAACCGACTATGCAGAAAGTTGCTCCGGTATTTTCGTGACTTTCGAACTCTCCACCGAACCGACTATGCAGAAAGGATTTTCGTCAATAACTCGAAAGCGTGAAATTTTAGACCTGCGAAGGTGAATATAAAAACGCTTTATTTAGTATAATATATCGTGTAGAAGCATCGGTTCGACGATCAGCGCACCGAACCGACTATGCAGACAGTTACTCCGGTATTTTCGTGACTTTCGAAATCTCCACCGAACCGACTATGCGGAAAGATTTTTCGTCATAAACTCGAAAACGGGAAATTTTAGACATGCCAAAGTGAATATAGAAACGCTTTATTTGACGTAATTTAACGTGCAGAAGCATCGCTTCGACGATTGGCGATGATCGGCGCACCGAACCGACTATGCAGAACCTTACTCCGGTAGTTTCGTGACTTTCGAACTCGCCACGGAACCGACTATGCGGAAACATTTTTCGTCAAATACTCGAAAACGGGAAATTTTAGACATGCGAAAGTGAATATAGAAACGCTTTATTTAACGTAATTTAACGTGTAGAAGCATCGGTTCGACGATTGGCGTTGATCGGCGCACCGAACCGACTATGCAGAACCTTACTCCGGTATTTTCGTGACTTTGGAACTCGCCACCGAACCGACTATGTGGAAAGATTTTTCGTCAAAAACTCGAAAACGCGAAATTTTAGACATGTGAAAGTGAATATAAAAACGCTTTATTTGACGTAATGTAACGTTTAGAAGCATCGGTTCGACCATAGGCCATGATCGGCGCACTGAACCGACTATGCAGAACCCTACTCCGGTATTTTCGTGACTTTCGAACTCGCCACCGAACCGATTATGCGGAAAGATTTTTCGTCAAAAACTCGAAAACGCGAAATTTTATACATGTGAAAGTGAATATAAAAACGCTTTATTTGACGTAATGTAACGTTTAGAAGCATCGGTTCGACCATAGGCCATGATCGGCGCACCGAACCTACTATGCAGAACCTTACTCCGGTATTTTCGTTACTTTCGAACTCGCCACCGAACCGACTATGCGGAAAGATTATTCGTCAAAACATCGAAAACTGGAAATTTCAGACATGCGAAAGTGAATATAAAAACGCTTTATTTGACGTAATTTAACGTGCAGAAGCATCGGTTCGACGATCGGCGATGATCGGCGCACCGAACCGACTATGCAGAAACTTACTCCGGTATTTTCGTGACTTTCGAACACGCCACGGAACCGACTATGCGGAAAGATTTTTCGTCAAATACTCGAAAACGGGAAATTTTAGACATGCGAAAGTGAATATAGAAACGCTTTATTTAACGTAATATAACGTGTAGAAGCATCGGTTCGACGATTGGCGACGATCGGCGCACTGAACCGACTATGCAGAACCTTACTCCGGTATTTTCGTGACTTTCGAACTCGCCACCGAACCGACTATACGGAAAGATTTTTCGTTAAATACTCGAAAACGGGAAATTTCAGACATGCGAAAGGGAATATAAAAACGCTTTATTTCACGTAATTTAACGTGTAGAAGCATAGGATCGACGATCGGCGATGATCCGCGCACTCAAGCGACTATGCAGAACCTTACTCCGGTATTTTCGTGACTTTCGAACTCGCCACCGAACCGATTATGCAGAACCTTACTCCGGTATTTTCGTGACTTTCGAACTCGCCACCGAACCGACTATGCGGAAGGATTTTTGGTCAAAAACTCGAAAACGGGAAATTTCAGACATGCGAAAGTGAATATAAAAACGCTTTATTTGACGTAATTTAACGTGTAGAAGCATCGGTTCGACGATTGGCGATGATCGGCGCACCGAACCGACTATGCAGAAAGTTACCCCGGTATTTTCGTGACTTTCGAAATCTCCACCGAAACGACTATGTGGAATGATTTTTCGTCAATAATTCGAAAACGCTACATTTTAGACATGCGAAAGTGGATATAAAAACGCTTTATTTCACGTAATTTAACGTGTAGAAGCATCGGTTCGACGATTGGCGTTGATCGGCGCACCGAACCGACTATGCAGAACCTTACTCCGGTATTTTCGTGACTTTGGAACTCGCCACCGAACCGACTATGTGGAAAGATTTTTCGTCAAAAACTCGAAAACGCGAAATTTTAGACATGTGAAAGTGAATATAAAAACGCTTTATTTGACGTAATGTAACGTTTAGAAGCATCGGTTCGACCATAGGCCATGATCGGCGCACTGAACCGACTATGCAGAACCCTACTCCGGTATTTTCGTGACTTTCGAACTCGCCACCGAACCGACTATGCGGAAAGATTTTTCGTCAAAAACTCGAAAACGCGAAATTTTATACATGTGAAAGTGAATATAAAAACGCTTTATTTGACGTAATGTAACGTTTAGAAGCATCGGTTCGACCATAGGCCATGATCGGCGCACCGAACCTACTATGCAGAACCTTACTCCGGTATTTTCGTTACTTTCGAACTCGCCACCGAACCGACTATGCGGAAAGATTATTCGTCAAAACATCGAAAACTGGAAATTTCAGACATGCGAAAGTGAATATAAAAACGCTTTATTTGACGTAATTTAACGTGCAGAAGCATCGGTTCGACGATCGGCGATGATCGGCGCACCGAACCGACTATGCAGAAACTTACTCCGGTATTTTCGTGACTTTCGAACTCGCCACCGAACCGACTATACGGAAAGATTTTTCGTCAAATACTCGAAAACGGGAAATTTGAGACATGCGAAAGGGAATATAAAAACGCTTTATTTCACGTAATTTAACGTGTAGAAGCATAGGATCGACGATCGGCGATGATCCGCGCACTCAAGCGACTATGCAGAACCTTACTCCGGTATTTTCGTGACTTTCGAACTCGCCACCGAACCGATTATGCAGAACCTTACTCCGGCATTTTCGTGACTTTCGAACTCGCCACCGAACCGACTATGCGGAAAGATTTTTCGTAAAAAACTCGAAAACGGGAAATTTTAGACATGCGAAAGTGAATATAAAAACGCTTTATTTAACGTAATTAAACGTTTAGAAGCATCGGTTCGACCATAGGCCATGATCGGCGCACCGAACCGACTATGCAGAACCTTTCTCCGGTATTATCGTGACATTCGAACTCGTCACCGAACCAACTATGCGGAAAGATTTTTCGTCAAATACTCGAAAACGGGAAATTTTAGACATGCGAAAGTGAATATAGAAACGCTTTATTTAACGTAATATAACGTGTAGAAGCATCGGTTCGACGATTGGCGACGATCGGCGCACTGAACCGACTATGCAGAACCTTACTCCGGTATTTTCGTGACTTTCGAACTCGCCACCGAACCGACTATACGGAAAGATTTTTCGTTAAATACTCGAAAACGGGAAATTTCAGACATGCGAAAGGGAATATAAAAACGCTTTATTTCACGTAATTTAACGTGTAGAAGCATAGGATCGACGATCGGCGATGATCCGCGCACTCAAGCGACTATGCAGAACCTTACTCCGGTATTTTCGTGACTTTCGAACTCGCCACCGAACCGATTATGCAGAACCTTACTCCGGTATTTTCGTGACTTTCGAACTCGCCACCGAACCGACTATGCGGAAGGATTTTTGGTCAAAAACTCGAAAACGGGAAATTTCAGACATGCGAAAGTGAATATAAAAACGCTTTATTTGACGTAATTTAACGTGTAGAAGCATCGGTTCGACGATTGGCGATGATCGGCGCACCGAACCGACTATGCAGAAAGTTACCCCGGTATTTTCGTGACTTTCGAAATCTCCACCGAAACGACTATGTGGAATGATTTTTCGTCAATAATTCGAAAACGCTACATTTTAGACATGCGAAAGTGGATATAAAAACGCTTTATTTCACGTAATTTAACGTGTAGAAGCATCGGTTCGACGATCGGCGATGATTGGCGCACCGAACCGACTATGCAGAAAGTTGCTCCGGTATTTTCGTGACTTTCGAACTCTCCACCGAACCGACTATGCAGAAAGGATTTTCGTCAATAACTCGAAAGCGTGAAATTTTAGACCTGCGCAAGTGAATATAAAAACGCTTTATTTAGTATAATATATCGTGTAGAAGCATCGGTTCGACGATCAGCGCACCGAACCGACTATGCAGACAGTTACTCCGGTATTTTCGTGACTTTCGAAATCTCCACCGAACCGACTATGCGGAAAGATTTTTCGTCAAAAACTCGAAAACGGGAAATTCTAGACATGCGAAAGTGAATATAGAAACGCTTTATTTAACGTAATTTAACGTGTAGAAGCATCGGTTCGACGATTGGCGATGATCGGCGCACCGAACCGACTATGCAGAAAGTTACCCCGGTATTTTCGTGACTTTCGAAATCTCCACCGAAACGACTATGTGGAATGATTTTTCGTCAATAATTCGAAAACGCTACATTTTAGACATGCGAAAGTGGATATAAAAACGCTTTATTTCACGTAATTTAACGTGTAGAAGCATAGGTTCGACGATCGGCGATGATCCGCGCACTGAACCGACTATGCAGAACCTTACTCCGGTATTTTCGTGACTTTCGAACTCGCCACCGAACCGACTATGCGGAAAGATTTTTCGTCAAATACTCGAAAACGGGAAATTTCAGACATGCGAAAGGGAATATAAAAACGCTTTATTTCACGTAATTTAACGTGTAGAAGCATAGGTTCGACGATCGGCGATGATCCGCGCACTCAAGCGACTATGCAGAACCTTACTCCGGTATTTTCGTGACTTTCGAACTCGCCACCGAACCGATTATGCAGAACCTTACTCCGGTATTTTCGTGACTTTCGAACTCGCCACCGAACCGACTATGCGGAAGGATTTTTGGTCAAAAACTCGAAAACGGGAAATTTCAGACATGCGAAAGTGAATATAAAAACGCTTTATTTGACGTAATTTAACGTGTAGAAGCATCGGTTCGACCATAGGCCATGATCGGCGCACCGAACCGACTATGCAGAACCTTACTCATGTATTTTCGTGACTTTCGAACTCGCCACTGAACCGACTATGCGGAAAGATTTTTCGTCAAGTACTCGAAAACGGGAAATTTCAGACATGCGAAAGTGAATATAAAAACGCTTTATTTGACGTAATTTAACGTGTAGAAGCATCGGTTCGACCATAGGCCATGATCAGCGCACCGAACCGACTATGCAGAACCTTACTCCGGTATTTTCGTCACTTTCGAACTCGCCACCGAACCGACTATGCGGAAAGATTTTTCGTCAAAAACTCGAAAACGGGAAATTCTAGACATGCGAAAGTGAATATAGAAACGCTTTATTTAACGTAATTTAACGTGTAGAAGCATCGGTTCGACGATTGGCGATGATCGGCGCACCGAACCGACTATGCAGAAAGTTACCCCGGTATTTTCGTGACTTTCGAAATCTCCACCGAAACGACTATGTGGAATGATTTTTCGTCAATAATTCGAAAACGCTACATTTTAGACATGCGAAAGTGGATATAAAAACGCTTTATTTCACGTAATTTAACGTGTAGAAGCATCGGTTCGACGATCGGCGATGTTTGGCGCACCGAACCGACTATGCAGAAAGTTGCTCCGGTATTTTCGTGACTTTCGAACTCTCCACCGAACCGACTATGCAGAAAGGATTTTCGTCAATAACTCGAAAGCGTGAAATTTTAGACCTGCGCAAGTGAATATAAAAACGCTTTATTTAGTATAATATATCGTGTAGAAGCATCGGTTCGACGATCAGCGCACCGAACCGACTATGCAGACAGTTACTCCGGTATTTTCGTGACTTTCGAAATCTCCACCGAACCGACTATGCGGAAAGATTTTTCGTCAATAATTCGAAAACGCGACATTTTAGACATGCGAAAGTGAATATAAAAACGCTTTATTTCACGTAATTTAACGCGTAGAAGCATCGGTTCGACGATCGGCGATGATCGGCGCACCTAACCGACTATGCAGAAAGGATTTTCGTCAATAACTCGAAAGCGTGAAATTTTAGACCTGCGAAGGTGAATATAAAAACGCTTTATTTAGTATAATATATCGTGTAGAAGCATCGGTTCGACGATCAGCGCACCGAACCGACTATGCAGACAGTTACTCCGGTATTTTCGTGACTTTCGAAATCTCCACCGAACCGACTATGCGGAAAGATTTTTCGTCATAAACTCGAAAACGGGAAATTTTAGACATGCCAAAGTGAATATAGAAACGCTTTATTTGACGTAATTTAACGTGCAGAAGCATCGCTTCGACGATTGGCGATGATCGGCGCACCGAACCGACTATGCAGAACCTTACTCCGGTAGTTTCGTGACTTTCGAACTCGCCACGGAACCGACTATGCGGAAACATTTTTCGTCAAATACTCGAAAACGGGAAATTTTAGACATGCGAAAGTGAATATAGAAACGCTTTATTTAACGTAATTTAACGTGTAGAAGCATCGGTTCGACCATAGGCCATGATCGGCGCACTGAACCGACTATGCAGAACCCTACTCCGGTATTTTCGTGACTTTCGAACTCGCCACCGAACCGACTATGCGGAAAGATTTTTCGTCAAAAACTCGAAAACGCGAAATTTTATACATGTGAAAGTGAATATAAAAACGCTTTATTTGACGTAATGTAACGTTTAGAAGCATCGGTTCGACCATAGGCCATGATCGGCGCACCGAACCTACTATGCAGAACCTTACTCCGGTATTTTCGTTACTTTCGAACTCGCCACCGAACCGACTATGCGGAAAGATTATTCGTCAAAACATCGAAAACTGGAAATTTCAGACATGCGAAAGTGAATATAAAAACGCTTTATTTGACGTAATTTAACGTGCAGAAGCATCGGTTCGACGATCGGCGATGATCGGCGCACCGAACCGACTATGCAGAAACTTACTCCGGTATTTTCGTGACTTTCGAACTCGCCACCGAACCGACTATACGGAAAGATTTTTCGTCAAATACTCGAAAACGGGAAATTTGAGACATGCGAAAGGGAATATAAAAACGCTTTATTTCACGTAATTTAACGTGTAGAAGCATAGGATCGACGATCGGCGATGATCCGCGCACTCAAGCGACTATGCAGAACCTTACTCCGGTATTTTCGTGACTTTCGAACTCGCCACCGAACCGATTATGCAGAACCTTACTCCGGCATTTTCGTGACTTTCGAACTCGCCACCGAACCGACTATGCGGAAAGATTTTTCGTAAAAAACTCGAAAACGGGAAATTTTAGACATGCGAAAGTGAATATAAAAACGCTTTATTTAACGTAATTAAACGTTTAGAAGCATCGGTTCGACCATAGGCCATGATCGGCGCACCGAACCGACTATGCAGAACCTTTCTCCGGTATTATCGTGACATTCGAACTCGTCACCGAACCAACTATGCGGAAAGATTTTTCGTCAAGTACTCGAAAACGGGAAATTTCAGACATGCGAAAGTGAATATAAAAACGTTTTATTTGACGTAATGTAACGTTTAGAAGCATCGGTTCGACCATAGGTCATGATCGGCGCACCGAACCTACTATGCAGAACCTTACTCCGGTATTTTCGTTACTTTCGAACTCGCCACCGAACCGACTATGCGGAAAGATTTTTCGTCAAATACTCGAAAACGGGAAATTTTAGACATGCGAAAGTGAATATAGAAACGCTTTATTTAACGTAATTTAACGTGTAGAAGCATCGGTTCGACGATTGGCGATGATCGGCGCACGGAACCGACTATGCAGAACCTTACTCCGGTATTTTCGTGACTTTCGAACTCGCCACCGAACCGACTATGCGGAAAGATTTTTCGTCAAATACTCGAAAACGGGAAATTTCAGACATGCGAAAGGGAATATAAAAACGCTTTATTTCACGTAATTTAACGTGTAGAAGCATAGGTTCGACGATCGGCGATGATCCGCGCACTCAAGCGACTATGCAGAACCTTACTCCGGTATTTTCGTGACTTTCGAACTCGCCACCGAACCGATTATGCAGAACCTCACTCCGGTATTTTCGTGACTTTCGAACTCGCCACCGAACCGACTATGCGGAAGGATTTTTGGTCAAAAACTCGAAAACGGGAAATTTCAGACATGCGAAAGTGAATATAAAAACGCTTTATTTGACGTAATTTAACGTGTAGAAGCATCGGTTCGACCATAGGCCATGATCGGCGCACCGAACCGACTATGCAGAACCTTACTCATGTATTTTCGTGACTTTCGAACTCGCCACCGAACCGACTATGCGGAAAGATTTTTCGTCAAGTACTCGAAAACGGGAAATTTCAGACATGCGAAAGTGAATATAAAAACGCTTTATTTGACGTAATTTAACGTGTAGAAGCATCGGTTCGACCATAGGCCATGATCGGCGCACCGAACCGACTATGCAGAACCTTACTCCGGTATTTTCGTCACTTTCGAACTCGCCACCGAACCGACTATGCGGAAAGATTTTTCGTCAAAAACTCGAAAACGGGAAATTCTAGACATGCGAAAGTGAATATAGAAACGCTTTATTTGACGTAATTTAACGTGTAGAAGCATCGGGTCGACGATTGGCGATGATCGGCGCACCGAACCGACTATGCAGAAAGTTACCCCGGTATTTTCGTGACTTTCGAAATCTCCACCGAAACGACTATGTGGAATGATTTTTCGTCAATAATTCGAAAACGCTACATTTTAGACATGCGAAAGTGGATATAAAAACGCTTTATTTCACGTAATTTAACGTGTAGAAGCATCGGTTCGACGATCGGCGATGATTGGCGCACCGAACCGACTATGCAGAAAGTTGCTCCGGTATTTTCGTGACTTTCGAACTCTCCACCGAACCGACTATGCAGAAAGGATTTTCGTCAATAACTCGAAAGCGTGAAATTTTAGACCTGCGCAAGTGAATATAAAAACGCTTTATTTAGTATAATATATCGTGTAGAAGCATCGGTTCGACGATCAGCGCACCGAACCGACTATGCAGACAGTTACTCCGGTATTTTCGTGACTTTCGAAATCTCCACCGAACCGACTATGCGGAAAGATTTTTCGTCATAAACTCGAAAACGGGAAATTTTAGACATGCCAAAGTGAATATAGAAACGCTTTATTTGACGTAATTTAACGTGCAGAAGCATCGCTTCGACGATTGGCGATGATCGGCGCACCGAACCGACTATGCAGAACCTTACTCCGGTAGTTTCGTGACTTTCGAACTCGCCACGGAACCGACTATGCGGAAACATTTTTCGTCAAATACTCGAAAACGGGAAATTTTAGACATGCGAAAGTGAATATAGAAACGCTTTATTTAACGTAATTTAACGTGTAGAAGCATCGGTTCGACGATTGGCGATGATCGGCGCACCGAACCGACTATGCAGAACCTTACTCCGGTATTTTCGTGACTTTGGAACTCGCCACCGAACCGACTATGTGGAAAGATTTTTCGTCAAAAACTCGAAAACGCGAAATTTTAGACATGTGAAAGTGAATATAAAAACGCTTTATTTGACGTAATGTAACGTTTAGAAGCATCGGTTCGACCATAGGCCATGATCGGCGCACTGAACCGACTATGCAGAACCCTACTCCGGTATTTTCGTGACTTTCGAACTCGCCACCGAACCGACTATGCGGAAAGATTTTTCGTCAAAAACTCGAAAACGCGAAATTTCATACATGTGAAAGTGAATATAAAAACGCTTTATTTGACGTAATGTAACGTTTAGAAGCATCGGTTCGACCATAGGCCATGATCGGCGCACCGAACCTACTATGCAGAACCTTACTCCGGTATTTTCGTTACTTTCGAACTCGCCACCGAACCGACTATGCGGAAAGATTATTCGTCAAAACATCGAAAACTGGAAATTTCAGACATGCGAAAGTGAATATAAAAACGCTTTATTTGACGTAATTTAACGTGCAGAAGCATCGGTTCGACGATCGGCGATGATCGGCGCACCGAACCGACTATGCAGAAACTTACTCCGGTATTTTCGTGACTTTCGAACACGCCACGGAACCGACTATGCGGAAAGATTTTTCGTCAAATACTCGAAAACGGGAAATTTTAGACATGCGAAAGTGAATATAGAAACGCTTTATTTAACGTAATATAACGTGTAGAAGCATCGGTTCGACGATTGGCGACGATCGGCGCACTGAACCGACTATGCAGAACCTTACTCCGGTATTTTCGTGACTTTCGAACTCGCCACCGAACCGACTATACGGAAAGATTTTTCGTCAAATACTCGAAAACGGGAAATTTCAGACATGCGAAAGGGAATATAAAAACGCTTTATTTCACGTAATTTAACGTGTAGAAGCATAGGATCGACGATCGGCGATGATCCGCGCACTCAAGCGACTATGCAGAACCTTACTCCGGTATTTTCGTGACTTTCGAACTCGCCACCGAACCGATTATGCAGAACCTTACTCCGGCATTTTCGTGACTTTCGAACTCGCCACCGAACCGACTATGCGGAAAGATTTTTCGTAAAAAACTCGAAAACGGGAAATTTTAGACATGCGAAAGTGAATATAAAAACGCTTTATTTAACGTAATTAAACGTTTAGAAGCATCGGTTCGACCATAGGCCATGATCGGCGCACCGAACCGACTATGCAGAACCTTTCTCCGGTATTATCGTGACATTCGAACTCGTCACCGAACCAACTATGCGGAAAGATTTTTCGTCAAGTACTCGAAAACGGGAAATTTCAGACATGCGAAAGTGAATATAAAAACGCTTTATTTGACGTAATTTAACGTGTAGAAGCATAGGTTCGACGATCGGCGATGATCCGCGCACTCAAGCGACTATGCAGAACCTTACTCCGGTATTTTCGTGACTTTCGAACTCGCCACCGAACCGATTATGCAGAACCTTACTCCGGTATTTTCGTGACTTTCGAACTCGCCACCGAACCGACTATGCGGAAGGATTTTTGGTCAAAAACTCGAAAACGGGAAATTTCAGACATGCGAAAGTGAATATAAAAACGCTTTATTTGACGTAATTTAACGTGTAGAAGCATCGGTTCGACCATAGGCCATGATCGGCGCACCGAACCGACTATGCAGAACCTTACTCATGTATTTTCGTGACTTTCGAACTCGCCACCGAACCGACTATGCGGAAAGATTTTTCGTCAAGTACTCGAAAACGGGAAATTTCAGACATGCGAAAGTGAATATAAAAACGCTTTATTTGACGTAATTTAACGTGTAGAAGCATCGGTTCGACCATAGGCCATGATCGGCGCACCGAACCGACTATGCAGAACCTTACTCCGGTATTTTCGTCACTTTCGAACTCGCCATCGAACCGACTATGCGGAAACATTTTTCGTCAAAAACTCGAAAACGGGAAATTTTAGACATGCCAAAGTAAATATAGAAACGCTTTATTTAACGTAATTTAACGTGTAGAAGCATTGGTTCGACGATCGGCGATGCTCCGCGCACTGAACCCACTATGCAGAACCTTACTCCGGTATTTTCGTGACTTTCGAACTCGCCACCGAACCGACTATGCGGAAAGATTTTTCGTCAAAAACTCGAAAACGGGAAATTTTAGACATGCGAAAGTGAATATAGAAACGCTTTATTTAACGTAATTTAACGTGTAGAAGCATCGGTTCGACGATTGGCGATGATCGGCGCACCGAACCGACTATGCAGAACCTTACTCCGGTATTTTCGTGACTTTCGAACTCGCCACCGAACCGACTATGCGGAAAGATTTTTCGTCAAATACTCGAAAACGGGAAATTTCAGACATGCGAAAGAGTATATAAAAATGCTTTATTTAACGAACTTTGATACTAATAAACAAATTTCATAAATACCTTCAAATTCTGTAACTGAAGCTAAAATTTTATTAACTGTTTAAAAAATAATGTGCTACTTCACATTAATTCTAATACTAATAAAGACATTTCAGAAATACTTACAAATTCTGTAAACGAAGGTAAGATTTTATTGGTTACTTTAAAAATTATGCCTTACATCAAATTCACTTTGACACTAATAAACAAATTTCATAAATATCTACGAATTCTGTACGGGAAGCTAGAATTTTCATAGATGTTTTAAAATTTATGTGTTACATAATATTAATTCTAATACTAATAAGTACACTTCACAAATACCTACAAATTCTGTAAGCGAAGCTAAGATTTTATTGGTTAGTTCAAAAATTATGCATTACTTCAAATTAACTTTGATAGTAATAAACAAATTTCATTAATACTTACAAATTCTGTATGGGAAGGTAAAATTTCATTAGCTGTTTTAAAAATTATGAGTTACTTCACCTTAATTCTATAACTAATAACTACATTTCACAAATACCTACAGAGCCTTTATGCGAAGGTAAGATTTTATTAGTTGCATTAAAAATTATGCATTACGTCAAAGTATTATAGCTTCGATACTAATAAATAAAATTTAATAAATACCTACAAATTCTGTAAGGGAATTTAAAATTTGATGAGCTGTTTTAAAAATTATGTGTCATTTCACAATAATTCTAATACTAATAAATCCATTTCACAATGACCAACAAATACATCATGCCAAGGTAAGATTTTATTGGTTACTTTAAAAATTATGCATTGCGTCAAATTAACGTTGATACTAATAAATAAAATTTAATAAATACCTACAAACTCTGTAAGGGCATTTAAAATTTGATTAGATGTTTTAAAAATTATGTGTTTCTACACATTAATTCTAATAGTAATGAATCCATTTCACAATTAACAACAAATCCTTTACGCCAAGGTAAGATTTTATTGGTTACATTAAAAATTATGCATTGCGTCAAATTAACTTTGATAGTATTAAACAGATTTCATTAATACCTACAAATTCTGTAAGGGAATTTAAAATTTGATTAGATGTTTTAAAAATTATGTGTTACTACACATTACTTCTAATACTAATGAATCCATTTCACAATTAACAACAAATCCTTTATGCCAAGGTGAGATTTTATTGGTTACTTTAAAAATTATGCATTCTGTCAAATTAACTCTGATACTAATAAACAGATTTCATTAATACCTACAAATTCTGTAAGGGAATGTAAAATTTTATTAGACGTTTTAAAAATTATGTGTCACTCCACAGTAATTCTAATACTAATCAATCCATTTCATAATTAACAACATATTCATTATGCCAAGGTAAGATTTCATTGGTTACTTTAAAAATTATGCATTACGTCAAATTAACTTTGATACTAATAAATAAAATTTAATAAATACCTACAAATTCTGTAAGGGAATTTAAAATTTGATTAGCTGTTTTAAAAATTATGTGTTACTACACATTACTTCTAATACTAATGAATCCATTTCACAATTAACAACAAATCCTTTATGCCAAGGTGAGATTTTATTGGTTACTTTAAAAATTATGCATTCTGTCTAACTAACTCTGATACTAATAAATAGATTTCATTAATACCTACAAATTCTGTAAGGGAATGTAAAATTTTATTAGACGTTTTAAAAATTATGTGTCACTCCACAGTAATTCTAATACTAATCAATCCATTTCATAATTAACAACATATTCATTATGCCAAGGTAAGATTTTATTGGTTACTTTAAAAATTATGCATTACGTCAAATTAACTTTGATACTAATAAATAAAATTTAATAAATACCTACAAATTCTGTAAGGGAATTTAAAATTTGATGAGCTGTTTTAAAAATTATGTGTCATTTCACAATAATTCTAATACTAATAAATCCATTTCACAATGACCAACAAATACATCATGCCAAGGTAAGATTGTATTGGTTACTTTCAAAATTATGCATTACATCAAATTAACCTTCATACTAATAAGCAAATTTCATTAATACCTACAAATTCTGTAAGGGAATTAAAAAGTTTATTAGCTGTTTTAAAAACTGTGTGTCACTTCACAATTATTCTAATACTAATAAATCCATTTCACAATTAACAACAAATCCATTTTGCCAAGGTAAGATTTTATTGGTTACATTAAAAATTATGCGTTAAGTCAAATTAACTTTGATACTAATAAGCAAATTTCATTAATACCTACAAATTCTGTATGGGAATTAAAAATTTTATTACACGTTTTAAAAATTATTTGTCACTTCACAATAATTCTAATACTAATAAATCCATTTCACAATTAACAACAAATCCATTATACCAATCTAAGATTTTATTGGTTGCATTAAAAATTATGCATTATGTCAAATTAACTTTCATACTAATAAATAAAATTTAAGAAATACGTACAAATTGTGCAAGGGATTTAAAATTTTATTAGCTGTTTTAAAAATTATGTGGTACTTCACATGAATTCTATAACTAATAACTATATTTCACAAATACCTGCAATCCTTTTATGCGAAGGTAAGATTTTATTGGTTACTTTCAAAATTATGCATTACGTCAAATTAACTTTGATACTAATAAGCAAATTTCATTAATACCTACAAATTCTGTAAGGGAATTAAAAATTTTATTAGCTGTTTTAAAAATTATGTGTCACTTCACAATAATTCTAATACTAATAAATCCATTTCACAATTAACAACAAATCCATTTTGCCAAGGTTAGATTTTATTGGTTACATTAAAAATTATGCATTAAGTCAAATTAACTTTGGTACTAATAAGGAAGTTTCATTAATACCTACAAATTCTGTAAGGGAATTAAAAATTTTATTAGACGTTTTCAAAATTATGTGTCCCTTCACAATAATTCTAATACTAATAAATCCATTTCACAATTAACAACAAATCCATTATGCCAAGGTAAGATTTTATTGGTTACATTAAAAATTATGCATTACATCAAATTAACCTTCATACTAATAAGCAAATTTCATTAATACCTACAAATTCTGTAAGGGAATTAAAAAGTTTATTAGCTGTTTTAAAAACTATGTGTCACTTCACAATAATTCTAATACTAATAAATCCATTTCACAATTAACAACAAATCTATTTTGCCAAGGTAAGATTTTATTGGTTACATTAAAAATTATGCGTTAAGTCAAATTAACTTCGATACTAATAAGCAAATTTCATTAATGTCTACAAATTCTGTATGGGAACATAAAATTTTATCGGTTTTAAAAATTATGTGTCACTTCACAACAATTCTAATACTAATAAATCCATTTCACAATTAACAACAAATCCATTATGCCAAGGTAAGATTTTATTGGTTACATTAAAAATTATGTATTACGTCAAATTAACTTTCATACTAATAAATAAAATTTAATAAATACGTACAAATTCTGCAAGGGATTTAAAATTTTATTAGCTGTTTTAAAAATTATGTGGTACTTCACAATAATTCTAATACTAATAAATCCATATCACAATTAACAACAAATCCATTATGCCAATCTAAGATTTTATTGGTTGCATTAAAAATTATGCATTATGTCAAATTCACTTTCATACTAATAAATAAAATTTAATAAATACGTACAAATTCTGCAAGGGATTTAAAATTTTATTAGCTGTTTTAAAAATTATGTGGTACTTCACATTAATTCTATAACTAATAAATCCATTTCACAATTAACAACAAGTCCATTATGCCAAGGTAAGATTTTATTGGTTACATTAAAAATTATGCATTACGTCAAATTAACTTTGATACTAATAAGCAAATTTCATTAATGTCTACAAATTCTGTAAGGGGACATAAAATTTTATTAGCTGTTTTAAAAATTATGTGTCACTTCACAATAATTCTAATACTAATAAATCCATTTTGTTTGGACGCGAACGAGTATTCTTTCAATAACGAGAATTTTACGAACAAAGGGTAGACGTCTTGCTTTGTTAACGAACTCTCGCGAGCAACCTATATAGATGTATATATCGAGGTTTTTTTGTTTTGCCGGTTGCCATGTGATTCGGATCGACGGAGAGCTCGCCACCAATTTCTAAAAATATGACAATCAGTTGTCTTTTTGTCACGACCGTTACCGTTACGCGTCGGATCGCGTGGAGTCGATTGCGCGTCGCATCGTGTCGTTGCGCGTCGCATCGCGTCACGCCGTGTTCTTTGTCGCGGGCACGTGAAGTTTGTAACCGAGAGGCGTCGCATCGTGTCGTTGCGCGTCGCATCGTGTCACGCCGTGTTCTTTGTCGCGAGCGCGTGAATATTGTAATTCGATTACTACGTGATCGCGAGTGAATTTGTACATCGCGAAGTATTCGCAAGAAGTATGATATTCGTTGCAATACGTACGTACGGTCATTCGGAACCGTAGAGGAGTCGTGCCGAGCACACTCGCTCTGAATACTCAGACATCAGACACGCAAATCGTTCACACCTTCAGCGTTCACTCCCGAACAATTCACAATTATATTCAAGGGGTTTTTTATGCAGCAAGGCTTTTTCCCCTAAATCGTGTAAGCAGAGCCAATAAAGTATCATTATATTTCGGCTCAAATTCATCCAGATCATTTTATTTACCTTCCTTCTCAACCGCAATCGAAAATTGTTTGAAACACGAAATTTCTCCATGTTGGAAAGATTTCGACGATACATTTTATGGTGCCTCCTGTGAGGTGTGAGCGTTTAACGGTGAAGGTGTGAAAATAAAAAAAAAGGGGCATGCTTCTGCCGCGTCTCCTGATCGATAATTTTTTGAGAACAATGTATAAAGGTGTGGCACGCCGCGTCCGTTGGCGCGGTGCGGGGAGCCGGCGGTTCGGCCGCGAGGTTACGATGGGATAGTGACGGCCGGCCGAGGGCGCGACGCCGGTTTCTCGAAAAAATTGACGACGCAATTTGGCGGGAGACGTGGCAAGGGAAGATGCCATAAAAGGAAAACGAGAGCTCCCGCGCTCTCACTTCGTTTTTTCGTACGTTCGGCACAACATCGATTTGTCGAGCGATCCGAATAATTTCGAATAATCACATCAGTTCGCAATTAGTTTCTCGAGTGATCTAAACTGACATAGTGATACAGAGACGCAACAGTGCTCAAGTATTCACGCCGCACTCCACCACGATCAGCGAGAAATTCAAGACAACCACCTCCATCGCCGCACCGGGGATCTCCTGACTGCCTCCCACTTGCTGCAGACGGTGTCCATCAGCAAAGCTAAGTAGTCTTTACTGCATTCGTGATAGCTTGCTCTGCTTAATTTCGTGCGGATAATTCAGTGACGGTATAGTTTACAATGGTTAGAGTCAAAGTCATCAACCAAAAGCGTACATCGCTTAAAATTCAGTTGACGACTCTCGCGAACCACGTCGTGTCCAATCGGTATGATCAAACGAATCTCAAGATGCGGTTAAGTCGAGTTACGGTATTGTGGCACGCGTACGAGGAGCTACACGACGAGCTCGCGATTATCGACCCGAATAACGAACATCTAGATGAGATTCACGACATTCGGGATCAATATTTTGACGTCGCAAGTAAAATCGAAGCGATGGCGGTCGCTGAAACATCGACGCCGCGAGTTAGTGACACGCTCGGGAACGCGACATTAAGTGCGACGCGAGTAGAAGGACGGCGCTCCTTGAAATTACCGGTAGCCGAACTACCAAAATTCGACGGAAGCCTCGAGAAATGGCTGTCGTATAAAAACGCGTTCGTGACCATGATCGACGAGCGCGATGATATCACCGACTTAGAAAAATTCTTATACTTGAAAAATTCACTCAAAGGCGACGCGCTGAACAAAGTATTACTTTTTAACGTGAGCGCGGAAAATTACCAAAACGCGTGGCGTCTCTTGGTCGACTCATACGAAAAGCGGCGCATACTCGTCTCGAAACATGTAGATGCGATTTTAGATACAAGTCCACCTAATAAGGTGACTGCTAACGGGCTCGCGAAAATAATCGATGATGTCCGTCAACATCTTAACATGCTGCAGTCGTTAGGAGTCAATCCAGAGGATAAAGTAATGGTCATCCGTGTATTAGAAAGAGCGCTGCCGCGGGAAATCCGACAAAAATGGGAAGAATCGTTGAGTTTAGACATTCTTCCCACATTAGAACAATTTTACAAATTCGTAAGCGAAACCTCGTTCCGATTGCTCACGCTCGAGCAAAACACCGGTCGCGACAGTATCGCGATGGGGGGGAAGCGACAGTTCGACCGCGAGTCGCGCGCGGTAAAAACGCGTAAAACCGAATCCGGCATGCGTGCTTTCGCTACCGGTATCACGGGTGCTTGCACGTACTGCAAGCAACAGCATTTCGTCCGTAACTGCCCGACCCTCGGGAAGATGACTATACAGCAACGATGGGATGCTGTTAAACGTAGAAAATTATGCCGAAATTGTCTTCGTTCCCACCGCGACGAGTGTAAATCGTCGCGTTGTAGACACTGCGGGCGGTTTCATCACTCGTTATTACATCCTTTCGAACCGCAGCAAACACCCGCCGGACAATCTACCGCGATATCGAAGTCAACAAGCGAAACGGGCGATTCTAAGAATTTAGCGTGACAATCCAGGATCGCGTTAACTGCCGTGTGCCGCCCCCCTCGATCGCAATTAATGATGAGCGCGATTGTTCGCATTCGAACCGCGGACGGAACCTTTACGGAAGCCCGCGCGCTTCTCGACACTTGCGCGACGACTCATTTCATAACGGAAAATCTTGCACGACAATTGAGACTTCCGACACAACCGTGCTGTATCCCAATCAACGCGATCAACGAGATGACGACGATGTCAAAGAGTCTTATCACGATAACATTCCGAGCACTCTACAGCGATTTTCAAAAAACGTTAACGTGCTTGACGGTTCCCCAGATTACTAGTTTTGTGCCGGACGAACAGTTTCCTCGCGAATCAATCCGAATTCCGTCGAATTTGCGCCTCGCCGATCCCGAATTTCATATACCGCGACCCGTCGATCTCTTAATCGGCTCCGGTGCTACGTTATCATTACTCTCGATAGGGCAAATTAATTTATCTCGCGATGACTGCGACCTTGTCTTGCAAAAGACCCAGCTCGGATGGACAATCGTAGGCGGCACGGTAGATTGCGCGGAAAGTCAAAGGATCGCGTGTAACTTGTCCGAGTTGAAAGAATTAATATCGAAATTTTGGCTAATAGAAACCGTGGACGCGGAAACGTCAAATCTGTCCGAGGAATCGTTATGCGAAACGCATTACGCGCAGAATACGACGCGTAACAAGGAAGGGCGATATGTAGTGCGATTACCGTTTCGATCCGGTGATAGGGATTTCGGCGACTCTCGAAGAGGGGCCTTGCGCCGCTTCCACGCGCTTCAGCGAAAATTAGATTCGAATTCGGCGCTAAAAACGGAATATGCGAAAACCATGCAAGAGTATATTACTCTCGGGCACATGTCGTTGATCGAGGACGAATCCGTAAGTGGTTATTATATGCCCCATCACGCGGTGATAAAGGCAACGAGCGCGACTACAAAGGTCCGCGTCGTCTTCGATGCGTCGGCCAAATCAGACAAGAACATTTCTTTAAACGACAGACTCATGATCGGTCCCACGATACAGGACAACTTTTCGAACATTTAGTCCGGTTTCGCACGCATACATACGTCATTACCGCCGACATCGAAAAAATGTACCGACAAATTCTGATACATCCGCACGATCGTAAATACCAGCGCGTATTCTGGTACGATAATAATCGTGTTCGAACATTCGAGCTTAATACCGTCACTTTCGGTGTATCTTCCGCCCCCTACGTCGCTATTCGAACGATACAACAACTCGCGGAAGACGAGAGCGCGAACCTTCCCCATGCCGCCAAAATTTTAAAACGCGATTTATATGTCGACGACCTCCTAACGGGAGCGAATTCATTAGACGAGGTTCTGAAGATACGCGACGAAGTAATTGAATTGTTAAAGCGCGGTGGATTCAACATACGTCAATGGGCCTCGAACCACGATCACGCTCTTGACAATATTAACGAAAAGATTCTCGGATCAGATTGCACGATCGACAAGAACACCGTGGTAAAAACGTTAGGAATCGGATGGCACGCACGGGGGGATAAACTCGTTTACACGGTAAAACCGCTCGAAGTTCCCGTCAAGTCGACCAAACGCGAAATTTTATCGGAAATCGCGAAAATTTTTGATCCTCTCGGGCTTCTTGGACCGGTAATTTTGACTGCGAAGACCTTTATGCAGGAATGCTGGAAGACGAAGCTCGATTGGGACGAATCGGTATCGCACGCGTTATATTCGAAGTGGAATTCATTCTGCACCCAACTCCCTCTTATAAATAATTTATCGGTCGATCGGAAATTAATTCTTGAAAACGCGAGTAACATTCAAATTCATGGATTTTGCGACGCAAGTAAAGCGGGATACGGCGCGTGTCTTTACGTACGCTCCTGTAGTCAAGACGGTAAAGTCCTCGTTCGTCTTGCCTGTGCTAAGTCACGGGTCGCGCCTATTAAAGAAACCACCATACCTCGGCTCGAGCTGTGCGGCGCGCTAACACTCGCTCGACTTTTCCGCGAGACGCGGGCGGCCTTTAACTTTCCGACCGATCGCGTCGTTTTCTGGTCGGACTCTACGATAGTCTTACAATGGCTAAAAAAATCGCCGACGGTTTTGAAACTTTTCGAAGCGAATCGCGTCGCGGAAATTCAAACGGTCAAGGAAGTCGATTGGCGACATGTCGCGACGAGCGATAACCCGGCAGATGCATTATCGCGCGGTCAATTTCCCGCGGTATTTTGCGAAAACGAGTCGTGGTTCGAAGGGCCCCATTGGCTACGCGCGCGCGAAAGAAATTGGCCGATACCATTACAGACTTCCGTCAAGGAGTTACCCGGTCTCAAGAAAAACATGTGTTTGACATTAAACGTCAAACCATGTGAATTTTTCAATAATTTTTCGTCGAATACGAAACTTGTGAATGTCGTAGCCTATTGCTTACGTATGCTCCGATCAAACAATCATAGGGGAGAGTTGAACGCGAACGAAAAATTGAAAGCGGAGCGCATCATTTTACGCGTGATCCAGGCGGAACAGTTTCGCGATGAAATTCAGCATATTTCGACTTCGGGGGGAGCGAAGGGCAATCGACTTCCCTCCTTGAGTCCGTTCATCGATGAACACGGGCTAATTCGCGTCGGCGGTCGGTTGCAAAACGCCGAAATTCCCTATTCGCAGAAACACCCCGTACTTCTACCCTCGTATCACCACGTGACAGATTTAATCATTCGCGAAACACATGAACGCACGTATCACGCCGGGATTCAGACTACATTATACACGATACGACATCGATTCTGGCTCCTTGACGGAAAAAATCAAGTTCGGAAAATCGTGCGCCGATGCGTCCGTTGTACCCGTTTTCGGTCATCCCCACTCCAAGGGAAAATGGGAAATTTACCCAAATCGCGCGTCGAAGAGGCAGCGGCCTTTTCTCATACGGGTGTTGATTTCTTCGGTCCGCTCTTCATCAAGGAGAAAAAATATCGCAATCAAAGGAGCATCAAGGCGTACGGGTGCGTATTTATTTGCATGTCCGTAAAGGCTGTACACATTGAGATCGTTAGCGATCTCACGACCGACGGTTTCCTCGGCGCTCTCAGACGTTTCATTGGGCGCCGAGCCGTACCGACACACGTGTACTCGGACAACGGTACTAATTTTGTGGGCGCGAATAATCATCTCCGCGAATTATATGCCTTGGTCGGTTCAACGGAATTTAAGGAACGCGTAACTGAGTTTGCATTAACGAAAAATATAACGTGGCACTTTAACCCCCCTTTGACGCCACATTTCGGAGGTATTTGGGAAGCCGCGGTCAAGTCATTCAAACACCACTTCAAACGGGTTGTAGGTGAACGTCTTTTTACGTTCGAAGAAATCAACACTCTTGCCATAGAAATCGAAGCAATTCTAAATTCTCGACCGTTATGTCCGATCTCGTCGGATCCGAACGACCCTATTGCGTTAACACCCGCGCATGTATTAGTTGGTCGACCTCTTACGATGCTGCCGGAGGATAATTATCTTTCAATTCCAGAAAATAAATTGACCTCGTGGAAAATCATCGCAAAGGCTCGCCAGGATTTCTGGAAACGATGGTATCAAGAATACCTCAACGAGCTGCAAAGGCGCCAGAAGTGGCTGAAACCACGTGGGGAGATCAAAATCGACTCGATCGTCATCCTCATGGACAAAAATCAACCCTGCATGCGGTGGAGGCTGGGCAGAGTCACGGAGATTCATCCCGGCGGTGATGGGGAAGTTCGAGTCGTCACGCTCAGAACCGCGAGCGGCATCGTCAAGCGGAACATAACGCAGCTGTGCTCATTAATTGAGAACGTTTGAATTTATATACCGTTTGTAATTAATATTCGCGCTTGTAGGCACGCCACAAAAAACCCACGATACACGATATTATTGCTCGCTTCTCTCGCAACGGGGGGAGTATGTTTGGACGCGAACGAGTATTCTTTCAATAACGAGAATTTTACGAACAAAGGGTAGACGTCTTGCTTTGTTAACGAACTCTCGCGAGCAACCTATATAGATGTATATATCGAGGTTTTTTTGTTTTGCCGGTTGCCATGTGATTCGGATCGACGGAGAGCTCGCCACCAATTTCTAAAAATATGACAATCAGTTGTCTTTTTGTCACGACCGTTACCGTTACGCGTCGGATCGCGTGGAGTCGGTTGCGCGTCGCATCGTGTCGTTGCGCGTTGCATCGCGTCACGCCGTGTTCTTTGTCGCGGGCACGTGAAGTTTGTAACCGAGAGGCGTCGCATCGTGTCGTTGCGCGTCGCATCGTGTCACGCCGTGTTCTTTGTCGCGAGCGCGTGAATATTGTAATTCGATTACTACGTGATCGCGAGTGAATTTGTACATCGCGAAGTATTCGCAAGAAGTATGATATTCGTTGCAATACGTACGTACGGTCATTCGGAACCGTAGAGGAGTCGTGCCGAGCACACTCGCTCAATACACACACACGTACGGTCATTCGGAACCGTAGAGGAGTCGTGCCGAGCACACTCGCTCAATACACATACATAGGCGGTCCTTCGGACCCGTGGAGGAGTCGTGCCGAGCACACTCACTCTGGACATACACATACATAAGCGGTCCTTCGGACCCGTGGAGGAGTCGTGCCGAGCACACTCACTCTGGACACACACACACATAGGCGGTCCTTCGGACCCGTAGAGGAGTCGTGCCGAGCACACTCGCTCTGAATACTCAGACATCAGACACGCAAATCGTTCACACCTTCAGCGTTCACTCCCGAACAATTCACAATTATATTCAAGGGGTTTTTTATGCAGCAAGGCTTTTTCCCCTAAATCGTGTAAGCAGAGCCAATAAAGTATCATTATATTTCGGCTCAAATTCATCCAGATCATTTTATTTACCTTCCTTCTCAACCGCAATCGAAAATTGTTTGAAACACGAAATTTCTCCATGTTGGAAAGATTTCGACGATACACATTTCACAATTAACAACAAATCCATTATGCCAAGGTAAGATTTTATTGGTTACTTTAAAAATTATGCATTACGTCAAATTAACTTTGATACTAATAAGCAAGTTTCATTAATACGTACAAATTCTGTAAGGGAATTAAAAATTTTATTAGACGTTTTAAAAATTATGAGTCACACCACAATAATTCTAATACTAATAAATCCATTTCACAATTAACAACAAGTCCATTATGCCGAGGTAAGATTTTATTGGTTGCATTCAAAATTATGCATTACGTCAAATTAATTTTGATACTAATAAATAAAATTTAATAAATACGTACAAATTCTGCAAGGGATTTAAAATTGTATTAGCTGTTTTAAAAATTATGTGGTACTTCACATTAATTCTATAACTAATAACTACATTTCACAAATACCTGCAAACCTTTTATGCGAAGGTAAGATTTTATTGGTTACTTTCAAAATTATGCATTACGTCAAATTAACTTTGATACTAATAAGCAAATTTCATTAATACCTACAAATTCTGTAAGGGAACATAAAATTTTATCCGTTTTAAAAATTATGTGTCACTTCACAACAATTCTAATACTAATAAATTCATTTCACAATTAACAACAAATCCATTATGCCAAGGTAAGATTTAATTGGTTACATTAAAAATTATGCATTAAGTCAAATTAACTTCGATACTAATAAGCAAATTTCATTAATGTCTACAAATTCTGTAAGGGAACATAAAATTTTATCGGTTTTAAAAATTATGTGTCACTTCACAACAATTCTAATACTAATAAATCCATTTCACAATTAACAACAAATCCATTATGCCAAGGTAAGATTTTATTGGTTACATTAATAATTATGCATTACGTCAAATTAACTTTCATACTAATAAATAAAATTTAATAAATACGTACAAATTCTGCAAGGGATTTAAAATTGTATTAGCTGTTTTAAAAATTATGTGATACTTCACATTAATTCTATAACTAATAACTACATTTCACAAATACCTGCAAACCTTTTATGCGAAGGTAAGATTTTATTGGTTACTTTCAAAATTATGCATTACGTCAAATTAACTTTGATACTAATAAGCAAATTTCATTAATACCTACAAATTCTGTAAGGGAATTAAAAATTTTATTAGCTGTTTTAAAAATTATGTGTCACTTCACAATAATTCTAATACTAATAAATCCATTACACAATTAACAACAAATCCATGTTGCCAAGGTTAGATTTTATTGATTACATTAAAAATTATGCATTAAGTCAAATTAACTTCGACACTAATAAGCAAATTTCATTAATGTCTACAAATTCTGTAAGGGAACATAAAATTTTATCCGTTTTAAAAATTATGTGTCACTTCACAACAATTCTAATACTAATAAATTCATTTCACAATTAACAACAAATCCATTATGCCAAGGTAAGATTTTATTGGTTACATTAAAAATTATGCATTAAGTCAAATTAAGTTTGATACTAATAAATAAACTTAATAAATACGTGCAAATTCTGTAAGGGATTTAAAATTTTATTAGCTGTTTTAAAAATTATGTGTCACTTCACAATAATTCTAATACTAATAAATCCATTTCACAATTAACCACAAATCCATTATGCCAATCTAAGATTTTATTGGTTGCATTAAAAATTATGCATTTCGTCAAATTAACTTTCACACTAATAAATAAAATTTAATAAATACGTACGAATTCTGTAAGGGATTTAAAATTTTATTAGCTGTTTTAAAAATTATGTGTCACTTCACAATAATTCTAATACTAATAAATCCATTTCACAATTAACAACAAATCCATTATGCCAAGGTAAGATTTTATTGGTTGCATTAAAAATTATGCATTACGTCAAATTAACTTTCATACTAATAAATAAAATTTAATAAATACGTACAAATTCTGTAAGGGATTTAAAATTTTATTAGCTGTTTTAAAAATTATGTGGTACTTCACATTAATTCTATAACTAATAACTACATTTCACAAATACCTGCAAACCTTTTATGTGAAGGTAAGATTTTATTGGTTACTTTCAAAATTATGCATTACGTCAAATTAACTTTGATACTAATAAGCAAATTTCATTAATACCTACAAATTCTGTAAGGGAATTAAAAATTTTATTAGCTGTTTTAAAAATTATGTGTCACTTCACAATAATTCTAATACTAATAAATCCATTTCACAATTAACAACAAATCCATTATGCCAAGGTAAGATTTTATTGGTTGCATTAAAAATTATGCATTACGTCAAATTAACTTTGATACTAATAAATAAAATTTAATAAATTCCTACAAATTCTGTCAGGGAATTTAAAATTTGATTAGCTGTTTTAAAAATTATGTGTCACTTCACATTAATTCTAATACTAATGAATCCGTTTCACAATTAACAACAAATCCATTATGCCAAGGTAAGATTTTATTGGTTACATTAAAAATTATGCATTAAGTCAAATTAACTTTGATACTAATAAGCAAATTTCATTAATACCTACAAATTCTGTAAGGGAATTAAAAATTTTATTACACGTTTTAAAAATTATGTGTCACTTCACAATAATTCTAATACTAATAAATCCATTTCACAATTAACAACAAATCCATTATGCCAAGGTAAGATTTTATTGGTTGCATTAAAAATTATGCATTACGTCAAATTAACTTTGATACTAATAAATAAAATTTAATAAATACGTACAAATTCTGTAAGGGGATTTAAAATTTTATTAGCTGTTTTAAAAATTATGTGTCACTTCACAATAATTCTAGTACGAATAAATCCATTTCACAATTAACAACAAATCCATTTTGCCAAGGTAAGATTTTATTGGTTACTTTCAAAATTATGCATTAAGTCAAATTAACTTTGATACTAATAAGCAAGTTTCATTAATACCTACAAATTCTGTAAGGGAATTAAAAATTTTATTAGCTGTTTTAAAAATTATGTGGTACTTCACATTAATTCTATAACTAATAACTACATTTCACAATTACCTACAAATTTTTTATGCGAATGTAAGATTTTATTGGTTACATTAAAAATTATGCATTATGTCAAATTAACTTTGATACTAATAAATAAAATTTAATAAATACCTACAAATTCTGTAAGGGAATTTAAAATTTGATTAGTGTTTTAAAAATTATCTGTTACTACACATTAATTCTAATACTAATAAATCCATTTCACAATTAACAACAAATCCATCATACCAAGGTAATATTTTACTGGTTACATTAAAAATTATGCATTACGTCAAATTAACTTTGATACTAATAAACAGATTTCATTAATACCTACAAATTCTGTAAGGGAATTTAAAATTTGATTAGCTGTTCTAAAAATTATGTGTTACTACACATTAATTCTAATACTAATGAATCCATTTCACAATTAACAACAAATTCTTTATGCCAAGGTAACATTTTATTGGTTACTTTCAAAATTATGCATTACGTCAAATTAACTTTGATACTAATAAATAAAATTTAATAAATACGTACAAATTCTCTAAGGGGATTTAAAATTTTATTAGCTGTTTTAAAAATTATGTGTCACTTCACAATAATTCTAGTACGAATAAATCCATTTCACAATTAACAACAAATCCATTTTGCCAAGGTAAGATTTTATTGGTTACTTTCAAAATTATGCATTAAGTCAAATTAACTTTGATACTAATAAGCAAGTTTCATTAATACCTACAAATTCTGTAAGGGAATTAAAAATTTTATTAGCTGTTTTAAAAATTATGTGGTACTTCACATTAATTCTATAACTAATAACTACATTTCACAAATACCTACAAATTTTTTATGCGAATGTAAGATTTTATTGGTTACATTAAAAATTATGCATTATGTCAAATTAACTTTGATACTAATAAGCAAGTTTCATTAATACCTACAAATTCTGTAAGGGATTTAAAATTTTATTAGCTGTTTTAAAAATTATGTGTCACTTCACAATAATTCTAATACTAATAAATCCATTTCACAATTAACAACAAATCCATTATGCCAATCTAAGATTTTATTGGTTGCATTAAAAATTATGCATTACGTCAAATTAACTTTCATACTAGTAAATAAAATTTAATAAATACGTACAAATTCTGTAAGGGATTTAAAATTTTATTAGCTGTTTTAAAAATTATGTGGTACTTCACATTAATTCTATAACTAATAACTACATTTCACAAATACCTGCAAACCTTTTATGCGAAGGTAAGATTTTATTGGTTACATTCAAAATTATGCATTACGTCAAATTAACTTTGATACTAATAAGCAAATTTCATTAATACCAACAAATTCTGTAAGGGAATTAAAAATTTTATTATCTATTTTAAAAATTATGTGTCACTTCACAATAATTCTAGTACGAATAAATCCATTTCACAATTAACCACAAATCCATTATGCCAATCTAAGATTTTATTGGTTGCATTAAAAATTATGCATTACGTCAAATTAACTTTCATACTAATAAATAAAATTTAATAAATACGTACAAATTCTGTAAGGGATTTAAAATTTTATTAGCTGTTTTAAAAATTATGTGGTACTTCACAATAATTCTAAGACTAATAAATCCCTTTCACAATTAACAACAAATCCATTATGCCAAGGTAAGATTTTATTGGTTACATTAAAAATTATGCATCAAGTCAAATTAACTTCAATACGAATAAATAAAATTTAATAAATACGTACAAATTCTGTAAGGGATTTAAAATTTTATTAGCTGTTTTAAAAATTATGTGTCACTTCACAATAATTCTAATACTAATAAATCCATTTCACAATTAACAACAAATCCATTATGCCAATCTAAGATTTTATTGGTTGCATTAAAAATTATGCATTACGTCAAATTAACTTTCATACTAGTAAATAAAATTTAATAAATACGTACAAATTCTGTAAGGGATTTAAAATTTTATTAGCTGTTTTAAAAATTATGTGGTACTTCACATTAATTCTATAACTAATAACTACATTTCACAAATACCTGCAAACCTTTTATGCGAAGGTAAGATTTTATTGGTTACTTTCAAAATTATGCATTACGTCAAATTAACTTTGATACTAATAAACAGATTTCATTAATACCTACAAATTCTGTAAGGGAATTTAAAATTTTATTACACATTTTAAAAATTATGTGTTACTACACATTAATTCTAATACTAATGAATCCATTTCACAATTAACAACAAATCCATTTTGCCAAGGTAAGATTTTATTGGTTACATTAAAAATTATGCATTAAGTCAAATTAACATTGATACTAATAAACAGATTTCATTAATGTCTACAAATTCTGTAAGGGGACATAAAATTTTATTAGCTGTTTTAAAAACTATGTGTCACTTCACAATAATTCTAATACTAATAAATCCATTTCACAATTAACAACAAATCCATTTTGCCAAGGTAAGATTTTATTGGTTACATTAAAAATTATGCATTAAGTCAAATTAACATTGATACTAATAAGCAAATTTCATTAATACCTACAAATTCTGTAAGGGAATTAAAAATTTTATTACACATTTTAAAAATTATGTGTTACTACACATTAATTCTAATACTAATGAATCCATTTCACAATTAACAACAAATTCTTTATGCCAAGGTAACATTTTATTGATTACTTTCAAAATTATGCATTACGTCAAATTAACTTTGATACTAATGAACAGATTTCATTAATACCTACGAATTCTGTAAGGGAATTTAAAATTTGATTAGCTGTTGTAAAAATTATGTGTTACTACACATTAATTCTAATACTAATGAATCCATTTCACAATTAACAACAAATTCTTTATGCCAAGGTTACATTTTATTGGTTACTTTCAAAATTATGCATTACGTCAAATTAACTTTGATACTAATAAATAAAATTTAATAAATACGTACAAATTCTGTAAGGGGATTTAAAATTGTATTAGCTGTTTTAAAAATGATGTATCACTTCACAATAATTCTAATACCAATAAATCCATTTCACAATTAACAACAAATTCTTTATGCCAAGGTAAGATTGTATTGGTTACTTTCAAAATTATGAATTACGTCAAATTAACTTTGATACTAATAAACAGATTTCATTAATACCTACGAATTCTGTAAGGGAATTTAAAATTTGATTAGCTGTTCTAAAAATTATGTGTTACTACACATTAATTCTAATACTAATGAATCCATTTCTCAATTAGAAACAAAACCATTTTGCCAAGGTAAGATTTTATTGGTTACATTAAAAATTATGAATTACGTCAAATTAACTTTGATACTAATAAACAGATTTCATTAATACCTACGAATTCTGTAAGGGAATTTAAAATTTGATTAGCTGTTCTAAAAATTATGTGTTACTACACATTAATTCTAATACTAATGAATCCATTTCACAATTAACAACAAATTCTTTATGCCAAGGTAACATTTTATTGGTTACTTTCAAAATTATGCATTACGTCAAATTAACTTTGATACTAATAAATAAAATTTAATAAATACGTATAAATTCTGTAAGGGATTTAAAATTTTATTAGCTGTTTTAAAAATTATGTGTCACTTCACATTAATTCTATAACTAATAAGTATATTTCACAAATACCTGCAAACCTTTTATGCGAAGGTAAGATTTTATTGGTTACTTTCAAAATTATGCATTACGTCAAATTAACTTTGATACTAATAAATAAAATTTAATAAATACCTACAAATTCTGTAAGGCAATTAAGAATTTTATTACCCGTTTTAAAAATTATGTGTCACTTCACAATAATTGTAATACTAATAAATCCATTTCACAATTAACAACAAGTCCATTATACCAAGGTAGTATTTTATTGGTTACATTAAAAATTATGCATTACGTCAAATTAACTTTAATACGAATAAGTAAAATTTAATAAATACGTACAAATTCTGTGAGGGATTTAAAATTTTATTAGCTGTTTTAAAAATTATGTGTCACTTCACAATAATTCTAATACTAATAAATCCATTTCACAATTAACAACAAATCCATTTTGCCAAGGTAAGATTTTATTGGTTGCATTAAAAATTATGCATTACGTCAAATTAACTTTGATACTAATAAATAAAATTTAATAAATACCTACAAATTCTGTAAGGCAATTAAGAATTTTATTAGCTGTTTTAAAAATTATGTGTCACTTCACAATAATTCTAATACTAATAAATCCATTTCACAATTAACAACAAATCCATTATACCAAGGTAGTATTTTATTGGTTACTTTCAAAATTATGCATTACGTCAAATTAACTTTGATACTAATAAGCAAATTTCATTAATGCCTACAAATTCTGTAAGGGAACATAAAATTTTATTAGCTGTTTTAAAAATTATGTGGTACTGCACATTAATTCTATAACTAATAACTACATTTCACAAATACCTACAAATTTTTTATGCGAATGTAAGATTTTATTGGTTACATTAAAAATTATGCATTATGTCAAATTAACTTTGATACTAATAAGCAAGTTTCATTAATACCTACAAATTCTGTAAGGGATTTAAAATTTTATTAGCTGTTTTAAAAATTATGTGTCACTTCACAATAATTCTAATACTAATAAATCCATTTCACAATTAACAACAAATCCATTATGCCAATCTAAGATTTTATTGGTTGCATTAAAAATTATGCATTACGTCAAATTAACTTTCATACTAGTAAATAAAATTTAATAAATACGTACAAATTCTGTAAGGGATTTAAAATTTTATTAGCTGTTTTAAAAATTATGTGGTACTTCACATTAATTCTATAACTAATAACTACATTTCACAAATACCTGCAAACCTTTTATGCGAAGGTAAGATTTTATTGGTTACATTCAAAATTATGCATTACGTCAAATTAACTTTGATACTAATAAGCAAATTTCATTAATACCAACAAATTCTGTAAGGGAATTAAAAATTTTATTAGCTATTTTAAAAATTATGTGTCACTTCACAATAATTCTAGTACGAATAAATCCATTTCACAATTAACCACAAATCCATTATGCCAATCTAAGATTTTATTGGTTGCATTAAAAATTATGCATTACGTCAAATTAACTTTCATACTAATAAATAAAATTTAATAAATACGTACAAATTCTGTAAGGGATTTAAAATTTTATTAGCTGTTTTAAAAATTATGTGGTACTTCACAATAATTCTAAGACTAATAAATCCCTTTCACAATTAACAACAAATCCATTATGCCAAGGTAAGATTTTATTGGTTACATTAAAAATTATGCATCAAGTCAAATTAACTTCAATACGAATAAATAAAATTTAATAAATACGTACAAATTCTGTAAGGGATTTAAAATTTTATTAGCTGTTTTAAAAATTATGTGTCACTTCACAATAATTCTAATACTAATAAATCCATTTCACAATTAACAACAAATCCATTATGCCAATCTAAGATTTTATTGGTTGCATTAAAAATTATGCATTACGTCAAATTAACTTTCATACTAGTAAATAAAATTTAATAAATACGTACAAATTCTGTAAGGGATTTAAAATTTTATTAGCTGTTTTAAAAATTATGTGGTACTTCACATTAATTCTATAACTAATAACTACATTTCACAAATACCTGCAAACCTTTTATGCGAAGGTAAGATTTTATTGGTTACTTTCAAAATTATGCATTACGTCAAATTAACTTTGATACTAATAAACAGATTTCATTAATACCTACAAATTCTGTAAGGGAATTTAAAATTTTATTACACATTTTAAAAATTATGTGTTACTACACATTAATTCTAATACTAATGAATCCATTTCACAATTAACAACAAATCCATTTTGCCAAGGTAAGATTTTATTGGTTACATTAAAAATTATGCATTAAGTCAAATTAACATTGATACTAATAAACAGATTTCATTAATGTCTACAAATTCTGTAAGGGGACATAAAATTTTATTAGCTGTTTTAAAAACTATGTGTCACTTCACAATAATTCTAATACTAATAAATCCATTTCACAATTAACAACAAATCCATTTTGCCAAGGTAAGATTTTATTGGTTACATTAAAAATTATGCATTAAGTCAAATTAACATTGATACTAATAAGCAAATTTCATTAATACCTACAAATTCTGTAAGGGAATTAAAAATTTTATTACACATTTTAAAAATTATGTGTTACTACACATTAATTCTAATACTAATGAATCCATTTCACAATTAACAACAAATTCTTTATGCCAAGGTAACATTTTATTGATTACTTTCAAAATTATGCATTACGTCAAATTAACTTTGATACTAATAAACAGATTTCATTAATACCTACGAATTCTGTAAGGGAATTTAAAATTTGATTAGCTGTTCTAAAAATTATGTGTTACTACACATTAATTCTAATACTAATGAATCCATTTCACAATTAACAACAAATTCTTTATGCCAAGGTAACATTTTATTGGTTACTTTCAAAATTATGCATTACGTCAAATTAACTTTGATACTAATGAACAGATTTCATTAATACCTACGAATTCTGTAAGGGAATTTAAAATTTGATTAGCTGTTGTAAAAATTATGTGTTACTACACATTAATTCTAATACTAATGAATCCATTTCACAATTAACAACAAATTCTTTATGCCAAGGTTACATTTTATTGGTTACTTTCAAAATTATGCATTACGTCAAATTAACTTTGATACTAATAAATAAAATTTAATAAATACGTACAAATTCTGTAAGGGGATTTAAAATTGTATTAGCTGTTTTAAAAATGATGTATCACTTCACAATAATTCTAATACCAATAAATCCATTTCACAATTAACAACAAATTCTTTATGCCAAGGTAAGATTGTATTGGTTACTTTCAAAATTATGAATTACGTCAAATTAACTTTGATACTAATAAACAGATTTCATTAATACCTACGAATTCTGTAAGGGAATTTAAAATTTGATTAGCTGTTCTAAAAATTATGTGTTACTACACATTAATTCTAATACTAATGAATCCATTTCTCAATTAGAAACAAAACCATTTTGCCAAGGTAAGATTTTATTGGTTACATTAAAAATTATGAATTACGTCAAATTAACTTTGATACTAATAAACAGATTTCATTAATACCTACGAATTCTGTAAGGGAATTTAAAATTTGATTAGCTGTTCTAAAAATTATGTGTTACTACACATTAATTCTAATACTAATGAATCCATTTCACAATTAACAACAAATTCTTTATGCCAAGGTAACATTTTATTGGTTACTTTCAAAATTATGCATTACGTCAAATTAACTTTGATACTAATAAATAAAATTTAATAAATACGTATAAATTCTGTAAGGGATTTAAAATTTTATTAGCTGTTTTAAAAATTATGTGTCACTTCACATTAATTCTATAACTAATAAGTATATTTCACAAATACCTGCAAACCTTTTATGCGAAGGTAAGATTTTATTGGTTACTTTCAAAATTATGCATTACGTCAAATTAACTTTGATACTAATAAATAAAATTTAATAAATACCTACAAATTCTGTAAGGCAATTAAGAATTTTATTACCCGTTTTAAAAATTATGTGTCACTTCACAATAATTGTAATACTAATAAATCCATTTCACAGTTAACAACAAGTCCATTATACCAAGGTAGTATTTTATTGGTTACATTAAAAATTATGCATTACGTCAAATTAACTTTAATACGAATAAGTAAAATTTAATAAATACGTACAAATTCTGTGAGGGATTTAAAATTTTATTAGCTGTTTTAAAAATTATGTGTCACTTCACAATAATTCTAATACTAATAAATCCATTTCACAATTAACAACAAATCCATTTTGCCAAGGTAAGATTTTATTGGTTGCATTAAAAATTATGCATTACGTCAAATTAACTTTGATACTAATAAATAAAATTTAATAAATACCTACAAATTCTGTAAGGCAATTAAGAATTTTATTAGCTGTTTTAAAAATTATGTGTCACTTCACAATAATTCTAATACTAATAAATCCATTTCACAATTAACAACAAATCCATTATACCAAGGTAGTATTTTATTGGTTACTTTCAAAATTATGCATTACGTCAAATTAACTTTGATACTAATAAGCAAATTTCATTAATGCCTACAAATTCTGTAAGGGAACATAAAATTTTATTAGCTGTTTTAAAAATTATGTGGTACTGCACATTAATTCTATAACTAATAACTACATTTCACAAATACCTACAAATTTTTTATGCGAATGTAAGATTTTATTGGTTACATTAAAAATTATGCATTATGTCAAATTAACTTTGATACTAATAAGCAAGTTTCATTAATACCTACAAATTCTGTAAGGGATTTAAAATTTTATTAGCTGTTTTAAAAATTATGTGTCACTTCACAATAATTCTAATACTAATAAATCCATTTCACAATTAACAACAAATCCATTATGCCAATCTAAGATTTTATTGGTTGCATTAAAAATTATGCATTACGTCAAATTAACTTTCATACTAGTAAATAAAATTTAATAAATACGTACAAATTCTGTAAGGGATTTAAAATTTTATTAGCTGTTTTAAAACTTATGTGGTACTTCACATTAATTCTATAACTAATAACTACATTTCACAAATACCTGCAAACCTTTTATGCGAAGGTAAGATTTTATTGGTTACATTCAAAATTATGCATTACGTCAAATTAACTTTGATACTAATAAGCAAATTTCATTAATACCAACAAATTCTGTAAGGGAATTAAAAATTTTATTAGCTATTTTAAAAATTATGTGTCACTTCACAATAATTCTAGTACGAATAAATCCATTTCACAATTAACCACAAATCCATTATGCCAATCTAAGATTTTATTGGTTGCATTAAAAATTATGCATTACGTCAAATTAACTTTCATACTAATAAATAAAATTTAATAAATACGTACAAATTCTGTAAGGGATTTAAAATTTTATTAGCTGTTTTAAAAATTATGTGGTACTTCACATTAATTCTATAACTAATAACTACATTTCACAAATACCTGCAAACCTTTTATGCGAAGGTAAGATTTTATTGGTTACTTTCAAAATTATGCATTACGTCAAATTAACTTTGATACTAATAAACAGATTTCATTAATACCTACAAATTCTGTAAGGGAATTTAAAATTTTATTACACATTTTAAAAATTATGTGTTACTACACATTAATTCTAATACTAATGAATCCATTTCACAATTAACAACAAATCCATTTTGCCAAGGTAAGATTTTATTGGTTACATTAAAAATTATGCATTAAGTCAAATTAACATTGATACTAATAAACAGATTTCATTAATGTCTACAAATTCTGTAAGGGGACATAAAATTTTATTAGCTGTTTTAAAAACTATGTGTCACTTCACAATAATTCTAATACTAATAAATCCATTTCACAATTAACAACAAATCCATTTTGCCAAGGTAAGATTTTATTGGTTACATTAAAAATTATGCATTAAGTCAAATTAACATTGATACTAATAAGCAAATTTCATTAATACCTACAAATTCTGTAAGGGAATTAAAAATTTTATTACACATTTTAAAAATTATGTGTTACTACACATTAATTCTAATACTAATGAATCCATTTCACAATTAACAACAAATTCTTTATGCCAAGGTAACATTTTATTGATTACTTTCAAAATTATGCATTACGTCAAATTAACTTTGATACTAATAAACAGATTTCATTAATACCTACGAATTCTGTAAGGGAATTTAAAATTTGATTAGCTGTTCTAAAAATTATGTGTTACTACACATTAATTCTAATACTAATGAATCCATTTCACAATTAACAACAAATTCTTTATGCCAAGGTAACATTTTATTGGTTACTTTCAAAATTATGCATTACGTCAAATTAACTTTGATACTAATGAACAGATTTCATTAATACCTACGAATTCTGTAAGGGAATTTAAAATTTGATTAGCTGTTGTAAAAATTATGTGTTACTACACATTAATTCTAATACTAATGAATCCATTTCACAATTAACAACAAATTCTTTATGCCAAGGTTACATTTTATTGGTTACTTTCAAAATTATGCATTACGTCAAATTAACTTTGATACTAATAAATAAAATTTAATAAATACGTACAAATTCTGTAAGGGGATTTAAAATTGTATTAGCTGTTTTAAAAATGATGTATCACTTCACAATAATTCTAATACCAATAAATCCATTTCACAATTAACAACAAATTCTTTATGCCAAGGTAAGATTGTATTGGTTACTTTCAAAATTATGAATTACGTCAAATTAACTTTGATACTAATAAACAGATTTCATTAATACCTACGAATTCTGTAAGGGAATTTAAAATTTGATTAGCTGTTCTAAAAATTATGTGTTACTACACATTAATTCTAATACTAATGAATCCATTTCTCAATTAGAAACAAAACCATTTTGCCAAGGTAAGATTTTATTGGTTACATTAAAAATTATGAATTACGTCAAATTAACTTTGATACTAATAAACAGATTTCATTAATACCTACGAATTCTGTAAGGGAATTTAAAATTTGATTAGCTGTTCTAAAAATTATGTGTTACTACACATTAATTCTAATACTAATGAATCCATTTCACAATTAACAACAAATTCTTTATGCCAAGGTAACATTTTATTGGTTACTTTCAAAATTATGCATTACGTCAAATTAACTTTGATACTAATAAATAAAATTTAATAAATACGTATAAATTCTGTAAGGGATTTAAAATTTTATTAGCTGTTTTAAAAATTATGTGTCACTTCACATTAATTCTATAACTAATAAGTATATTTCACAAATACCTGCAAACCTTTTATGCGAAGGTAAGATTTTATTGGTTACTTTCAAAATTATGCATTACGTCAAATTAACTTTGATACTAATAAATAAAATTTAATAAATACCTACAAATTCTGTAAGGCAATTAAGAATTTTATTACCCGTTTTAAAAATTATGTGTCACTTCACAATAATTGTAATACTAATAAATCCATTTCACAGTTAACAACAAGTCCATTATACCAAGGTAGTATTTTATTGGTTACATTAAAAATTATGCATTACGTCAAATTAACTTTAATACGAATAAGTAAAATTTAATAAATACGTACAAATTCTGTGAGGGATTTAAAATTTTATTAGCTGTTTTAAAAATTATGTGTCACTTCACAATAATTCTAATACTAATAAATCCATTTCACAATTAACAACAAATCCATTTTGCCAAGGTAAGATTTTATTGGTTGCATTAAAAATTATGCATTACGTCAAATTAACTTTGATACTAATAAATAAAATTTAATAAATACCTACAAATTCTGTAAGGCAATTAAGAATTTTATTAGCTGTTTTAAAAATTATGTGTCACTTCACAATAATTCTAATACTAATAAATCCATTTCACAATTAACAACAAATCCATTATACCAAGGTAGTATTTTATTGGTTACTTTCAAAATTATGCATTACGTCAAATTAACTTTGATACTAATAAGCAAATTTCATTAATGCCTACAAATTCTGTAAGGGAACATAAAATTTTATTAGCTGTTTTAAAAATTATGTGGTACTGCACATTAATTCTATAACTAATAACTACATTTCACAAATACCTACAAATTTTTTATGCGAATGTAAGATTTTATTGGTTACATTAAAAATTATGCATTATGTCAAATTAACTTTGATACTAATAAGCAAGTTTCATTAATACCTACAAATTCTGTAAGGGATTTAAAATTTTATTAGCTGTTTTAAAAATTATGTGTCACTTCACAATAATTCTAATACTAATAAATCCATTTCACAATTAACAACAAATCCATTATGCCAATCTAAGATTTTATTGGTTGCATTAAAAATTATGCATTACGTCAAATTAACTTTCATACTAGTAAATAAAATTTAATAAATACGTACAAATTCTGTAAGGGATTTAAAATTTTATTAGCTGTTTTAAAAATTATGTGGTACTTCACATTAATTCTATAACTAATAACTACATTTCACAAATACCTGCAAACCTTTTATGCGAAGGTAAGATTTTATTGGTTACATTCAAAATTATGCATTACGTCAAATTAACTTTGATACTAATAAGCAAATTTCATTAATACCAACAAATTCTGTAAGGGAATTAAAAATTTTATTAGCTATTTTAAAAATTATGTGTCACTTCACAATAATTCTAGTACGAATAAATCCATTTCACAATTAACCACAAATCCATTATGCCAATCTAAGATTTTATTGGTTGCATTAAAAATTATGCATTACGTCAAATTAACTTTCATACTAATAAATAAAATTTAATAAATACGTACAAATTCTGTAAGGGATTTAAAATTTTATTAGCTGTTTTAAAAATTATGTGGTACTTCACATTAATTCTATAACTAATAACTACATTTCACAAATACCTGCAAACCTTTTATGCGAAGGTAAGATTTTATTGGTTACTTTCAAAATTATGCATTACGTCAAATTAACTTTGATACTAATAAACAGATTTCATTAATACCTACAAATTCTGTAAGGGAATTTAAAATTTTATTACACATTTTAAAAATTATGTGTTACTACACATTAATTCTAATACTAATGAATCCATTTCACAATTAACAACAAATCCATTTTGCCAAGGTAAGATTTTATTGGTTACATTAAAAATTATGCATTAAGTCAAATTAACATTGATACTAATAAACAGATTTCATTAATGTCTACAAATTCTGTAAGGGGACATAAAATTTTATTAGCTGTTTTAAAAACTATGTGTCACTTCACAATAATTCTAATACTAATAAATCCATTTCACAATTAACAACAAATCCATTTTGCCAAGGTAAGATTTTATTGGTTACATTAAAAATTATGCATTAAGTCAAATTAACATTGATACTAATAAGCAAATTTCATTAATACCTACAAATTCTGTAAGGGAATTAAAAATTTTATTACACATTTTAAAAATTATGTGTTACTACACATTAATTCTAATACTAATGAATCCATTTCACAATTAACAACAAATTCTTTATGCCAAGGTAACATTTTATTGATTACTTTCAAAATTATGCATTACGTCAAATTAACTTTGATACTAATAAACAGATTTCATTAATACCTACGAATTCTGTAAGGGAATTTAAAATTTGATTAGCTGTTCTAAAAATTATGTGTTACTACACATTAATTCTAATACTAATGAATCCATTTCACAATTAACAACAAATTCTTTATGCCAAGGTAACATTTTATTGGTTACTTTCAAAATTATGCATTACGTCAAATTAACTTTGATACTAATAAACAGATTTCATTAATACCTACGAATTCTGTAAGGGAATTTAAAATTTGATTAGCTGTTCTAAAAATTATGTGTTACTACACATTAATTCTAATACTAATGAATCCATTTCACAATTAACAACAAATTCTTTATGCCAAGGTAACATTTTATTGGTTACTTTCAAAATTATGCATTACGTCAAATTAACTTTGATACTAATAAATAAAATTTAATAAATACGTATAAATTCTGTAAGGGATTTAAAATTTTATTAGCTGTTTTAAAAATTATGTGTCACTTCACATTAATTCTATAACTAATAACTATATTTCACAAATACCTGCAAACCTTTTATGCGAAGGTAAGATTTTATTGGTTACTTTCAAAATTATGCATTACGTCAAATTAACTTTGATACTAATAAATAAAATTTAATAAATACCTACAAATTCTGTAAGGCAATTAAGAATTTTATTACCCGTTTTAAAAATTATGTGTCACTTCACAATAATTGTAATACTAATAAATCCATTTCACAGTTAACAACAAGTCCATTATACCAAGGTAGTATTTTATTGGTTACATTAAAAATTATGCATTACGTCAAATTAACTTTAATACGAATAAGTAAAATTTAATAAATACGTACAAATTCTGTGAGGGATTTAAAATTTTATTAGCTGTTTTAAAAATTATGTGTCACTTCACAATAATTCTAATACTAATAAATCCATTTCACAATTAACAACAAATCCATTTTGCCAAGGTAAGATTTTATTGGTTGCATTAAAAATTATGCATTACGTCAAATTAACTTTGATACTAATAAATAAAATTTAATAAATACCTCCAAATTCTGTAAGGCAATTAAGAATTTTATTAGCTGTTTTAAAAATTATGTGTCACTTCACAATAATTCTAATACTAATAAATCCATTTCACAATTAACAACAAATCCATTATGCCAATCTAAGATTTTATTGGTTGCATTAAAAATTATGCATTACGTCAAATTAACTTTGATACTAATAAGCAAATTTCATTAATGCCTACAAATTCTGTAAGGGAACATAAAATTTTATTAGCTGTTTTAAAAACTATTTGTCACTTCACAATAATTCTAAAACCAATAAATCCATTTCACAATTAACAACAAATCCATTATGCCAATCTAAGATTTTATTGGTTGCATTAAAAATTATGCATTACGTCAAATTAACTTTTATACTAATAAACAGATTTCATTAATACCTACAAATTCTGTAAGGGAATTAAAAAGTTTATTAGCTGTTTTAAAAATTATGTGTCACTTCACAATAATTCTAATACTAATAAATCCATTTCACAATTAACAACAAATCCATTATGCCAATCTAAGATTTTATTGGTTGCATTAAAAATTATGCATTACGTCAAATTAACTTTGATACTAATAAGTAAATTTCATTAATGCCTACAAATTCTGTAAGGGAACATAAAATTTTATTAGCTGTTTTAAAAACTATTTGTCACTTCACAATAATTCTAAAACCAATAAATCCATTTCACAATTAACAACAAATCCATTATGCTAATCTAAGATTTTATTGGTTGCATTAAAAATTATGCATTACGTCAAATTAACTTTTATACTAATAAACAGATTTCATTAATACCTACAAATTCTGTAAGGGAATTAGAAATTTTATTAGACGTTTTAAAAATTATGTGTCACTTCACAATAATTCTAATACTAATAAATCCATTTCACAATTAACAACAAATCCATTATGCCAATCTAAGATTTTATTGGTTGCATTAAAAATTATGCATTACGTCAAATTAACTTTGATACTAATAAGCAAATTTCATTAATGCCTACAAATTCTGTAAGGGAACATAAAATTTTATTAGCTGTTTTAAAAACTATTTGTCACTTCACAATAATTCTAAAACCAATAAATCCATTTCACAATTAACAACAAATCCATTATGCCAATCTAAGATTTTATTGGTTGCATTAAAAATTATGCATTACGTCAAATTAACTTTTATACTAATAAATAAAATTTAATAAGTACCTACAAATTCTGTAAGGCAATTAAGAATTTTATTAGCTGTTTTAAAAATTATGTGTCACTTCACAATAATTCTAATACTAATAAATCCATTTCACAATTAACAACAAATCCATTATACCAAGGTAGTATTTTATTGGTTACATTAAAAATTATGCATTATGTCAAATTAACTTTAATACTAATAAATAACACTTAATAAATACGTACAAATTCTGTAAGGGATTTAAAATTTTATTAGCTGTTTTAAAAATTATGTGTCACTTCAGAATAATTCTAATACTAATAAATCCATTTCACAATTAACAACAAATCCATTATACCAAGGTAGGATTTTATTGGTTACATTGAAAATTATGCATTATGTCAAATTAACTTTAATACTAATAAATAAAACTTAATAAATACGTACAAATTCTGTAAGGGATTTAAAATTTTATTAGCTGTTTTTTAAATTATGTGTCACTTCACAATAATTCTAATACTAATAAATCCATTTCACAATTAACAACAAATCCATTTTGCCAAGGTAAGATTTTATTGGTTACATTAAAAATTATGCATTACGTCAAATTAACTTTGATACTAATAAATAAAATTTAATAAATACCTACAAATTCTGTAAGGGATTTAAAATTTTATTACCTGTTTTAAAAATTATGTGTCACTTCACATTAATTCTAATACTAATGAATCCGTTTCACTATAACCAACAAATCCTTTATGCCAAGGTAAGATTTTATTGGTTACATTAAAAATTATGCATTAAGTCAAATTAAGTTTGATACTAATAAATAAAATTTAATAAATACGTACAAATTCTGTAAGGGATTTAAAATTTTATTAGCTGTTTTAAAAATTATGTGTCACTTCACAATAATTCTAATACTAATAAATCCATTTCACAATTAACAATAAATCCATTATGCCGAGGTAAGATTTTATTGGTTGCATTAAAAATTATGCATTACGTCAAATTAATTTTGATACTAATAAATAAAATTTAATAAATACCTACAAATTCTGTAAGGGATTTAAAATTTTATTAGCTGTTTTTTAAATTATGTGTCACTTCACAATAATTCTAATACCAATAAATCCATTTCACAATTAACAACAAATTCTTTATGCCAAGGTAAAATTTTATTGGTTACTTTCAAAATTATGCATTACGTCAAATTAACTTTAATACTAATAAACAGATTTCATTAATACCTACAAATTCTGTAAGAGAATTAAAAATTTTATTAGACGTTTTAAAAATTATGTGTCACTTCACAATAATTCTAATACTAATAAATCCATTTCACAATTAACAACAAATCCATTTTGCCAAGATTAGATTTTATTGGTTACATTAAACATTATGCATTAAGTCAAATTAACTTTGATACTAATAAGCAAGTTTCATTAATACCTACAAATTCTGTAAGGGAACATAAAATTTTATCTGTTTTAAAAATTATGTGTCACTTCACAATAATTCTAATACTAATAAATCCATTTCACAATTAACAATAAATCCATTATGCCAAGGTAAGATTTTATTGGTTACATTAAAAATTATGCATTAAGTCAAATTAACTTTGATACTAATAAATAAAATTTAATAAATACGTACAAATTCTGTAAGGGATTTAAAATTTTATAAGCTGTTTTAAAAATTATGTGTCACTTCACAATAATTCTAATACTAATAAATCCATTTTACAATTAACTACAAATCCATTATGCCAATCTAAGACTTTATTGGTTGCATTAAAAATTATGCATTACGTCAAATTAACTTTCATACTAATAAATAAAATTTAGAAATACGTACAAATTCTGTAATGGATTTAAAATTTTATTAGCTGTTTTAAAAATTATGTGGTACTTCACATTAATTCTATAACTAATAACTACATTTTACAAATACCTGCAAACCTTTTATGCGAAGGTAAGATTTCATTGGTTACTTTCAAAATTATGCATTATGTCAAATTAACTTTGATACTAATAAGCAAATTTCATTAATACCAACAAATTCTGTAAGGGAATTAAAAATTTTATTAGCTGTTGTAAAAATTATGTGTCACTTCACAATAATTCTAATACTAATAAATCCATTTCACAATTAACAACAAATCCATTTTGCCAAGGTAAGATTTTATTGGTTACATTAAAAATTATGCATTAAGTCAAATTAACTTTGATACTAATAAGCAAATTTCATTAATACCTACAAATTCTGTAAGAGAATTAAAAATTTTATTAGACGTTTTAAAAATTACGTGTCACTTCACAATAATTCTAACACCAATAAATCCATTTCACAATTAACAACAAATTCTTTATGCCAAGGTAAAATTTTATTGGTTACTTTCAAAATTATGCATTACGTCAAATTAACTTTGATACTAATAAACAGATTTCATTACTACCTACAAATTCTGTAAGGGAATTAAAAAGTTTATTAGCTGTTTTAAAAACTATGTGTCACTTCACAATAATTCTAATACTAATAAATCCATTTCACAATTAACAACAAATCCATTTTGCCAAGATAAGATTTTATTGGTTACATTAAAAATTATGCATTAAGTCAAATTAACTTTGATACTAATAAGCAAGTTTCATTAATACCTACAAATTCTGTAAGGGAATTAAAAATTTTATTAGACGTTTTAAAAATTATGAGTCACTTCACAATAATTCTAATACTAATAAATCCATTTCACAATTAACAACAAATCCATTATGCCGAGGTAAGATTTTATTGGTTGCATTAAAAATTATGCATTACGTCAAATTAATTTTGATACTAATAAATAAAATTTAATAAATACCTACAAATTCTGTAAGGGATTTAAAATTTTATTAGCTGTTTTTTAAATTATGTGTCACTTCACAATAATTCTAATACTAATAAATCCATTTCACAATTAACAACAAATCCATTTTGCCAAGGTAAGATTTTATTGGTTACATTAAAAATTATGCATTACGTCAAATTAACTTTGATACTAATAAATAAAATTTAATAAATACCTACAAATTCTGTAAGGCAATTAAGAATTTTATTACCCGTTTTAAAAATTATGTGTCACTTCACAATAATTCTAATACTAATGAATCCGTTTCACTATAACCAACAAATACTTTATGCCAAGGTAAGATTTTATTGGTTACATTAAAAATTATGACATTGTGTCAATTTAACTTTGATACTCATAATTAAAATTTAATAAATACCTACAAATTCTGTAAGGGAACATAAAATTTTATCTGTTTTAAAAATTATGTGTCACTTCACAACAATTCTAATACTAATAAATCCATTTCACAATTAACAACAAATCCATTATGCCAAGGTAAGATTTTATTGGTTACATTAAAAATTATGCATTAAGTCAAATTAAGTTTGATACTAATAAATAAAATTTAATAAATACGTACAAATTCTGTAAGGGATTTAAAATTCTATTAGCTGTTTTAAAAATTATGTGTCACTTCACAATAATTCTAATACTAATAAATCCATTTCACAATTAACAACAAATCCATTATGCCAATCTAACATTTTATTGGTTGCATTAAAAATTATGCATTACGTCAAATTAACATTGATACTAATCAGCAAGTTTCATTAATACCAAGAAATTCTGTAAGGGAATTAAAAATTTTAATAGCTGTTTTAAAAATTATGTGTCACTTCACAATAATTCTAATACTAATAAATCCATTTCACAATTAACAACAAATCCATTTTGCCAAGGTAAGATTTTATTGGTTGCATTAAAAATTATGCATTACGTCAAATTAACTTTCATACTAATAAACAGATTTCATTACTACCTACAAATTCTGTAAGGGAATTAAAAAGTTTATTAGCTGTTTTAAAAACTATGTGTCACTTCACAATAATTCTAATACTAATAAATCCATTTCACAATTAACAACAAATCCATTTTGCCAAGATAAGATTTTATTGGTTACATTAAAAATTATGCATTAAGTCAAATTAACTTTGATACTAATAAGCAAGTTTCATTAATACCTACAAATTCTGTAAGGGAATTAAAAATTTTATTAGACGTTTTAAAAATTATGAGTCACTTCACAATAATTCTAATACTAATAAATCCATTTCACAATTAACAACAAATCCATTATGCCGAGGTAAGATTTTATTGGTTGCATTAAAAATTATGCATTACGTCAAATTAATTTTGATACTAATAAATAAAATTTAATAAATACCTACAAATTCTGTAAGGGATTTAAAATTTTATTAGCTGTTTTTTAAATTATGTGTCACTTCACAATAATTCTAATACTAATAAATCCATTTCACAATTAACAACAAATCCATTTTGCCAAGGTAAGATTTTATTGGTTACATTAAAAATTATGCATTACGTCAAATTAACTTTGATACTAATAAATAAAATTTAATAAATACCTACAAATTCTGTAAGGCAATTAAGAATTTTATTACCCGTTTTAAAAATTATGTGTCACTTCACAATAATTCTAATACTAATGAATCCGTTTCACTATAACCAACAAATACTTTATGCCAAGGTAAGATTTTATTGGTTACATTAAAAATTATGACATTGTGTCAAATTAACTTTGATACTCATAATTAAAATTTAATAAATACCTACAAATTCTGTAAGGGAACATAAAATTTTATCTGTTTTAAAAATTATGTGTCACTTCACAACAATTCTAATACTAATAAATCCATTTCACAATTAACAACAAATCCATTTTGCCAAGGTAAGATTTTATTGGTTACATTAAAAATTATGCATTACGTCAAATTAACTTTGATACTAATAAATAAAATTTAATAAATACCTACAAATTCTGTAAGGGAATTAAAAATTTTATTAGACGTTTTAAAAATTATGAGTCACTTCACAATAATTCTAATGCTAATAAATCCATTTCACAATTAACAACAAAACCTTTATGCCAATGTAAGATATTATTGGTTTGTTTCAAAATTATGCATTACCTCAAATTAACTTTGATACTAATAAGCAAATTTCATTAATACCAACAAATTCAGTAAGAGAATTAAAAATTTTATTAGACGTTTTAAAAATTATGTGTCACTTCACAATAATTCTAACACCAATAAATCCATTTCACAATTAACAACAAATTCTTTATGCCAAGGTAAAATTTTATTGGTTACTTTCAAAATTATGCATTACGTCAAATTAACTTTGATACTAATAAACAGATTTCATTAATACCTACAAATTCTGTAAGGGAATTAAAAAGTTTATTAGCTGTTTTAAAAACTATGTGTCACTTCACAATAATTCTAATACTAATAAATCCATTTCACAATTAACAACAAATCCATTTTGCCAAGATAAGATTTTATTGGTTACATTAAAAATTATGCATTAAGTCAAATTAACTTTGATACTAATAAGCAAGTTTCATTAATACCTACAAATTCTGTAAGGGAATTAAAAATTTTATTAGACGTTTTAAAAATTATGTGTCACTTCACAATAATTCTAACACCAATAAATCCATTTCACAATTAACAACAAATTCTTTATGCCAAGGTAAAATTTTATTGGTTACTTTCAAAATTATGCATTACGTCAAATTAACTTTGATACTAATAAACAGATTTCATTAATACCTACAAATTCTGTAAGGGAATTAAAAAGTTTATTAGCTGTTTTAAAAACTATGTGTCACTTCACAATAATTCTAATACTAATAAATCCATTTCACAATTAACAACAAATCCATTTTGCCAAGATAAGATTTTATTGGTTACATTAAAAATTATGCATTAAGTCAAATTAACTTTGATACTAATAAGCAAGTTTCATTAATACCTACAAATTCTGTAAGGGAATTAAAAATTTTATTAGACGTTTTAAAAATTATGAGTCACTTCACAATAATTCTAATACTAATAAATCCATTTCACAATTAACAACAAATCCATTATGCCAAGGTAAGATTTTATTGGTTACATTAAAAATTATGCATTAAGTCAAATTAAGTTTGATACTAATAAATAAAATTTAATAAATACGTACAAATTCAGTAAGGGATTTAAAATTTTATTAGCTGTTTTAAAAATTATGTGTCACTTCACAATAATTCTAATACTAATAAATCCATTTCACAATTAACAACAAATCCATTTTGCCAAGGTAAGATTTTATTGGTTACATTAAAAATTATGCATTAAGTCAAATTAACTTTGATACTAATAAGCAAGTTTCATTAATACGTACAAATTCTGTAAGGGAATTAAAAATTTTATTAGACGTTTTAAAAATTATGAGTCACACAACAATAATTCTAATACTAATAAATCCATTTCACAATTAACAACAAGTCCATTATGCCGAGGTAAGATTTTATTGGTTGCATTAAAAATTATGCATTAAGTCAAATTAACTTTGATACTAATAAGCAAGTTTCATTAATACGTACAAATTCTGTAAGGGAATTAAAAATTTTATTAGACGTTTTAAAAATTATGAGTCACTTCACAATAATTCTAATGCTAATAAATCCATTTCACAATTAACAACAAAACCTTTATGCCAATGTAAGATATTATTGGTTTCTTTCAAAATTATGCATTACCTCAAATTAACTTTGATACTAATAAGCAAATTTCATTAATACCAACAAATTCAGTAAGAGAATTAAAAATTTTATTAGACGTTTTAAAAATTATGTGTCACTTCACAATAATTCTAACACCAATAAATCCATTTCACAATTAACAACAAATTCTTTATGCCAAGGTAAAATTTTATTGGTTACTTTCAAAATTATGCATTACGTCAAATTAACTTTGATACTAATAAACAGATTTCATTAATACCTACAAATTCTGTAAGGGAATTAAAAAGTTTATTAGCTGTTTTAAAAACTATGTGTCACTTCACAATAATTCTAATACTAATAAATCCATTTCACAATTAACAACAAATCCATTTTGCCAAGATAAGATTTTATTGGTTACATTAAAAATTATGCATTAAGTCAAATTAACTTTGATACTAATAAGCAAGTTTCATTAATACCTACAAATTCTGTAAGGGAATTAAAAATTTTATTAGACGTTTTAAAAATTATGTGTCACTTCACAATAATTCTAACACCAATAAATCCATTTCACAATTAACAACAAATTCTTTATGCCAAGGTAAAATTTTATTGGTTACTTTCAAAATTATGCATTACGTCAAATTAACTTTGATACTAATAAACAGATTTCATTAATACCTACAAATTCTGTAAGGGAATTAAAAAGTTTATTAGCTGTTTTAAAAATTATGTGTCACTTCACAATAATTCTAATACTAATAAATCCATTTCACAATTAACAACAAATCCATTTTGCCAAGATAAGATTTTATTGGTTACATTAAAAATTATGCATTAAGTCAAATTAACTTTGATACTAATAAGCAAGTTTCATTAATACCTACAAATTCTGTAAGGGAATTAAAAATTTTATTAGACGTTTTAAAAATTATGAGTCACTTCACAATAATTCTAATACTAATAAATCCATTTCACAATTAACAACAAATCCATTATGCCAAGGTAAGATTTTATTGGTTACATTAAAAATTATGCATTAAGTCAAATTAAGTTTGATACTAATAAATAAAATTTAATAAATACGTACAAATTCTGTAAGGGATTTAAAATTTTATTAGCTGTTTTAAAAATTATGTGTCACTTCACAATAATTCTAATACTAATAAATCCATTTCACAATTAACAACAAATCCATTTTGCCAAGGTAAGATTTTATTGGTTACATTAAAAATTATGCATTAAGTCAAATTAACTTTGATACTAATAAGCAAGTTTCATTAATACGTACAAATTCTGTAAGGGAATTAAAAATTTTATTAGACGTTTTAAAAATTATGAGTCACACAACAATAATTCTAATACTAATAAATCCATTTCACAATTAACAACAAGTCCATTATGCCGAGGTAGGATTTTATTGGTTGCATTAAAAATTATGCATTAAGTCAAATTAACTTTGATACTAATAAGCAAGTTTCATTAATACGTACAAATTCTGTAAGGGAATTAAAAATTTTATTAGACGTTTTAAAAATTATGAGTCACACCACAATAATTCTAATACTAATAAATCCATTTCACAATTAACAACAAGTCCATTATGCCGAGGTAAGATTTTATTGGTTACATTAAAAATTATGCATTAAGTCAAATTAACTTTGATACTAATAAGCAAGTTTCATTAATACGTACAAATTCTGTAAGGGAATTAAAAATTTTATTAGACGTTTTAAAAATTATGTGTCACTTCACAATAATTCTAATACTAATAAATCCATTTCACAATTAACAATAAATCCATTATGCGAAGGTAAGATTTTATTGGTTACTTTCAAAATTATGAATTACGTCAAATTAACTTTGATACTAATAAGCAAATTTCATTAATACCAACAAATTCTGTAAGGGAATTAAAAATTTTATTAGCTGTTTTAAAAATTATGTGTCACTTCACAATAATTCTAATACTAATAAATCCATTTCACAATTAACAACAAATCCATTTTGCCAAGGTCAGATTTTATTGGTTACATTAAAAATTATGCATTAAGTCAAATTAACTTTGATACTAATAAGCAAATTTCATTAATACCTACAAATTCTGTAAGAGAATTAAAAATTTTATTAGACGTTTTAAAAATTATGTGTCACTTCACAATAATTCTAACACCAATAAATCGATTTCACAATTAACAACAAATTCTTTATGCCAAGGTAAAATTTTATTGGTTACTTTCAAAATTATGCATTACGTCAAATTAACTTTGATACTAATAAACAGATTTCATTAATACCTACAAATTCTGTAAGGGAATTAAAAAGTTTATTAGCTGTTTTAAAAACTATGTGTCACTTCACAATAATTCTAATACTAATAAATCCATTTCACAATTAACAACAAATCCATTTTGCCAAGGTAAGATTTTATTGGTTACATTAAAAATTATGCATTAAGTCAAATTAACTTTGATACTAATAAGCAAGTTCCATTAATACCTACAAATTCTGTAAGGGAATTAAAAATTTTATTAGACGTTTTAAAAATTATGAGTCACTTCACAATAATTCTAATACTAATAAATCCATTTCACAATTAAAAAACAAATCCATTATGCCGAGTTAAGATTTTATTGGTTGCATTAAAAATTATGCATTACGTCAAATTAATTTTGATACTAATAAATAAAATTTAATAAATACCTACAAATTCTGTAAGGGATTTAAAATTTTATTAGCTGTTTTTTAAATTATGTGTCACTTCACAATAATTCTAATACCAATAAATCCATTTCACAATTAACAACAAATTCTTTATGCCAAGGTAAAATTTTATTGGTTACTTTCAAAATTATGCATTACGTCAAATTAACTTTAATACTAATAAACAGATTTCATTAATACCTACAAATTCTGTAAGAGAATTAAAAATTTTATTAGACGTTTTAAAAATTATGTGTCACTTCACAATAATTCTAATACTAATAAATCCATTTCACAATTAACAACAAATCCATTTTGCCAAGATTAGATTTTATTGGTTACATTAAACATTATGCATTAAGTCAAATTAACTTTGATACTAATAAGCAAGTTTCATTAATACCTACAAATTCTGTAAGGGAATTAAAAATTTTATTAGACGTTTTAAAAATTATGAGTCACTTCACAATAATTCTAATACTAATAAATCCATTTCACAATTAACAACAAAACCTTTATGCCAATGTAAGATATTATTGGTTTCTTTCAAAATTATGCATTACGTCAAATTAACTTTAATACTAATAAACAGATTTCATTAATACCTACAAATTCTGTAAGAGAATTAAAAATTTTATTAGACGTTTTAAAAATTATGAGTCACTTCACAATAATTCTAATACTAATAAATCCATTTCACAATTAACAACAAAATCTTTATGCCAATGTAAGATTTTATTGGTTACTTTCAAAATTATGCATTACGTCAAATTAACTTTGATACTAATAAGCAAATTTCATTAATACCTACAAATTCTGTAAGGGAATTAAAAAGTTTATTAGCTGTTTTAAAAACTATGTGTCACTTCACAATAATTCTAATACTAATAAATCCATTTCACAATTAACAACAAATCCATTTTGCCAAGATAAGATTTTATTGGTTACATTAAAAATTATGCATTAAGTCAAATTAACTTTGATACTAATAAGCAAGTTTCATTAATACCTACAAATTCTGTAAGGGAATTAAAAATTTTATTAGACGTTTTAAAAATTATGTGTCACTTCACAATAATTCTAACACCAATAAATCCATTTCACAATTAACAACAAATTCTTTATGCCAAGGTAAAATTTTATTGGTTACTTTCAAAATTATGCATTACGTCAAATTAACTTTGATACTAATAAACAGATTTCATTAATACCTACAAATTCTGTAAGGGAATTAAAAAGTTTATTAGCTGTTTTAAAAACTATGTGTCACTTCACAATAATTCTAATACTAATAAATCCATTTCACAATTAACAACAAATCCATTTTGCCAAGGTAAGATTTTATTGGTTACATTAAAAATTATGCATTAAGTCAAATTAACTTTGATACTAATAAGCAAGTTCCATTAATACCTACAAATTCTGTAAGGGAATTAAAAATTTTATTAGACGTTTTAAAAATTATGAGTCACTTCACAATAATTCTAATACTAATAAATCCATTTCACAATTAAAAAACAAATCCATTATGCCGAGTTAAGATTTTATTGGTTGCATTAAAAATTATGCATTACGTCAAATTAATTTTGATACTAATAAATAAAATTTAATAAATACCTACAAATTCTGTAAGGGATTTAAAATTTTATTAGCTGTTTTTTAAATTATGTGTCACTTCACAATAATTCTAATACCAATAAATCCATTTCACAATTAACAACAAATTCTTTATGCCAAGGTAAAATTTTATTGGTTACTTTCAAAATTATGCATTACGTCAAATTAACTTTAATACTAATAAACAGATTTCATTAATACCTACAAATTCTGTAAGAGAATTAAAAATTTTATTAGACGTTTTAAAAATTATGTGTCACTTCACAATAATTCTAATACTAATAAATCCATTTCACAATTAACAACAAATCCATTTTGCCAAGATTAGATTTTATTGGTTACATTAAACATTATGCATTAAGTCAAATTAACTTTGATACTAATAAGCAAGTTTCATTAATACCTACAAATTCTGTAAGGGAATTAAAAATTTTATTAGACGTTTTAAAAATAATGAGTCACTTCACAATAATTCTAATACTAATAAATCCATTTCACAATTAACAACAAAACCTTTATGCCAATGTAAGATATTATTGGTTTCTTTCAAAATTATGCATTACGTCAAATTAACTTTAATACTAATAAACAGATTTCATTAATACCTACAAATTCTGTAAGAGAATTAAAAATTTTATTAGACGTTTTAAAAATTATGAGTCACTTCACAATAATTCTAATACTAATAAATCCATTTCACAATTAACAACAAAATCTTTATGCCAATGTAAGATTTTATTGGTTACTTTCAAAATTATGCATTACGTCAAATTAACTTTGATACTAATAAGCAAATTTCATTAATACCTACAAATTCTGTAAGGGAATTAAAAAGTTTATTAGCTGTTTTAAAAACTATGTGTCACTTCACAATAATTCTAATACTAATAAATCCATTTCACAATTAACAACAAATCCATTTTGCCAAGATAAGATTTTATTGGTTACATTAAAAATTATGCATTAAGTCAAATTAACTTTGATACTAATAAGCAAGTTTCATTAATACCTACAAATTCTGTAAGGGAATTAAAAATTTTATTAGACGTTTTAAAAATTATGTGTCACTTCACAATAATTCTAACACCAATAAATCCATTTCACAATTAACAACAAATTCTTTATGCCAAGGTAAAATTTTATTGGTTACTTTCAAAATTATGCATTACGTCAAATTAACTTTGATACTAATAAACAGATTTCATTAATACCTACAAATTCTGTAAGGGAATTAAAAAGTTTATTAGCTGTTTTAAAAACTATGTGTCACTTCACAATAATTCTAATACTAATAAATCCATTTCACAATTAACAACAAATCCATTTTGCCAAGATAAGATTTTATTGGTTACATTAAAAATTATGCATTAAGTCAAATTAACTTTGATACTAATAAGCAAGTTTATTTAATACCTACAAATTCTGTAAGGGAATTAAAAATTTTATTAGACGTTTTAAAAATTATGAGTCACTTCACAATAATTCTAATACAAATAAATCCATTTCACAATTAACAACAAATCCATTATGCCAAGGTAAGATTTTATTGGTTACATTAAAAATTATGCATTAAGTCAAATTAAGTTTGATACTAATAAATAAAATTTAATAAATACGTACAAATTCTGTAAGGGAATTAAAAAGTTTATTAGCTGTTTTAAAAACTATGTGTCACTTCACAATAATTCTAATACTAATAAATCCATTTCACAATTAACAACAAATCCATTTTGCCAAGGTAAGATTTTATTGGTTACATTAAAAATTATGCATTAAGTCAAATTAACTTTGATACTAATAAGCAAGTTTCATTAATACGTACAAATTCTGTAAGGGAATTAAAAATTTTATTAGACGTTTTAAAAATTATGAGTCACACCACAATAATTCTAATACTAATAAATCCATTTCACAATTAACAACAAATTCTTTATGCCAAGGTAAAATTTTATTGGTTACTTTCAAAATTATGCATTACGTCAAATTAACTTTGATACTAATAAACAGATTTCATTAATACCTACAAATTCTGTAAGGGAATTAAAAAGTTTAGTAGCTGTTTTAAAAACTATGTGTCACTTCACAATAATTCTAATACTAATAAATCCATTTCACAATTAACAACAAATCCATTTTGCCAAGATAAGATTTTATTGGTTACATTAAAAATTATGCATTAAGTCAAATTAACTTTGATACTAATAACCAAGTTTCATTAATACCTACAAATTCTGTAAGGGAATTAAAAATTTTATTAGACGTTTTAAAAATTATGTGTCACTTCACAATAATTCTAACACCAATAAATCCATTTCACAATTAACAACAAATTCTTTATGCCAAGGTAAAATTTTATTGGTTACTTTCAAAATTATGCATTACGTCAAATTAACTTTGATACTAATAAACAGATTTCATTAATACCTACAAATTCTGTAAGGGAATTCAAAAGTTTATTAGCTGTTTTAAAAACTATGTGTCACTTCACAATAATTCTAATACTAATAAATCCATTTCACAATTAACAACAAATCCATTTTGCCAAGATAAGATTTTATTGGTTACATTAAAAATTATGCATTAAGTCAAATTAACTTTGATACTAATAAGCAAGTTTCATTAATACCTACAAATTCTGTAAGGGAATTAAAAATTTTATTAGACGTTTTAAAAATTATGAGTCACTTCACAATAATTCTAATACAAATAAATCCATTTCACAATTAACAACAAATCCATTATGCCAAGGTAAGATTTTATTGGTTACATTAAAAATTATGCATTAAGTCAAATTAAGTTTGATACTAATAAATAAAATTTAATAAATACGTACAAATTCTGTAAGGGATTTAAAATTTTATTAGCTGTTTTAAAAATTATGTGTCACTTCACAATAATTCTAATACTAATAAATCCATTTCACAATTAACAACAAATCCATTTTGCCAAGGTAAAATTTTATTGGTTACTTTCAAAATTATGCATTACGTCAAATTAACTTTGATACTAATAAACAGATTTCATTAATACCTACAAATTCTGTAAGGGAATTAAAAAGTTTATTAGCTGTTTTAAAAACTATGTGTCACTTCACAATAATTCTAATACTAATAAATCCATTTCACAATTAACAACAAATCCATTTTGCCAAGATAAGATTTTATTGGTTACATTAAAAATTATGCATTAAGTCAAATTAACTTTGATACTAATAACCAAGTTTCATTAATACCTACAAATTCTGTAAGGGAATTAAAAATTTTATTAGACGTTTTAAAAATTATGTGTCACTTCACAATAATTCTAACACCAATAAATCCATTTCACAATTAACAACAAATTCTTTATGCCAAGGTAAAATTTTATTGGTTACTTTCAAAATTATGCATTACGTCAAATTAACTTTGATACTAATAAACAGATTTCATTAATACCTACAAATTCTGTAAGGGAATTAAAAAGTTTATTAGCTGTTTTAAAAACTATGTGTCACTTCACAATAATTCTAATACTAATAAATCCATTTCACAATTAACAACAAATCCATTTTGCCAAGATAAGATTTTATTGGTTACATTAAAAATTATGCATTAAGTCAAATTAACTTTGATACTAATAAGCAAGTTTCATTAATACCTACAAATTCTGTAAGGGAATTAAAAATTTTATTAGACGTTTTAAAAATTATGAGTCACTTCACAATAATTCTAATACAAATAAATCCATTTCACAATTAACAACAAATCCATTATGCCAAGGTAAGATTTTATTGGTTACATTAAAAATTATGCATTAAGTCAAATTAAGTTTGATACTAATAAATAAAATTTAATAAATACGTACAAATTCTGTAAGGGATTTAAAATTTTATTAGCTGTTTTAAAAATTATGTGTCACTTCACAATAATTCTAATACTAATAAATCCATTTCACAATTAACAACAAATCCATTTTGCCAAGGTAAGATTTTATTGGTTACATTAAAAATTATGCATTAAGTCAAATTAACTTTGATACTAATAAGCAAGTTTCATTAATACGTACAAATTCTGTAAGGGAATTAAAAATTTTATTAGACGTTTTAAAAATTATGAGTCACACCACAATAATTCTAATACTAATAAATCCATTTCACAATTAACAACAAGTCCATTATGCCGAGGTAAGATTTTATTGGTTGCATTAAAAATTATGCATTACGTCAAATTAATTTTGATACTAATAAATAAAATTTAATAAATTCCTACAAATTCTGTAAGGGATTTAAAATTTTATTAGCTGTTTTTTAAATTATGTGTCACTTCACAATAATTCGAATACTAATAAATCCATTTCACAATTAACAACAAATCCATTATGCCAAGGTAAGATTTTATTGGTTACATTAAAAATTATGCATTAAGTCAAATTAAGTTTGATACTAATAAATAAAATTTAATAAATACGTACAAATTCTGTAAGGGATTTAAAATTTTATTAGCTGTTTTAAAAATTATGTGTCACTTCACAATAATTCTAATACTAATAAATCCATTTCACAATTAACAACAAATCCATTATGCCAATCTAACATTTTATTGGTTGCATTAAAAATTATGCATTACGTCAAATTAACTTTGATACTAATCAGCAAGTTTCATTAATACCAAGAAATTCTGTAAGGGAATTAAAAATTTTATTAGCTGTTTTAAAAATTATGTGTCACTTCACAATAATTCTAATACTAATAAATCCATTTCACAATTAACAACAAATCCATTTTGCCAAGGTAAGATTTTATTGGTTGCATTAAAAATTATGCATTACGTCAAATTAACTTTCATACTAATAAATAAAATTTAGAAATACGTACAAATTCTGTAATGGATTTAAAATTTTATTAGCTGTTTTAAAAATTATGTGGTACTTCACATTAATTCTATAACTAATAACTACATTTCACAAATACCTGCAAACCTTTTATGCGAAGGTAAGATTTTATTGGTTACTTTCAAAATTATGCATTACGTCAAATTAACTTTGATACTAATAAGCAAATTTCATTAATACCAACAAATTCTGTAAGGGAACATAAAATTTTATCTGTTTTAAAAATTATGTGTCACTTCACAACAATTCTAATACTAATAAATCCATTTCACAATTAACAACAAATCCATTATGCCAAGGTAAGATTTTATTGGTTACATTAAAAATTATGCATTAAGTCAAATTAAGTTTGATACTAATAAATAAAATTTAATAAATACGTACAAATTCTGTAAGGGATTTAAAATTTTATTAGCTGTTTTAAAAATTATGTGTCACTTCACAATAATTCTAATACTAATAAATCCATTTCACAATTAACAACAAATCCATTATGCCAATCTAACATTTTATTGGTTGCATTAAAAATTATGCATTACGTCAAATTAACTTTGATACTAATCAGCAAGTTTCATTAATACCAAGAAATTCTGTAAGGGAATTAAAAATATTATTAACTGTTTTAAAAATTATGTGTCACTTCACAATAATTCTAATACTAATAAATCCATTTCACAATTAACAACAAATCCATTTTGCCAAGGTAAGATTTTACTGGTTAATTAAAAATTATGCATTAAGTCAAATTAACTTTGATACTAATAAGCAAGTTTCATTAATACGTACAAATTCTGTAAGGGAATTAAAAATTTTATTAGACGTTTTAAAAATTATGAGTCACTTCACAATAATTCTAATGCTAATAAATCCATTTCACAATTAGCAACAAAACCTTTATGCCAATGTAAGATATTATTGGTTTCTTTCAAAATTATGCATTACCTCAAATTAACTTTGATACTAATAAGCAAATTTCATTAATACCAACAAATTCAGTAAGAGAATTAAAAATTTTATTAGACGTTTTAAAAATTATGTGTCACTTCACAATAATTCTAATACTAATGAATCCGTTTCACTATAACCAACAAATCCTTTATGCCAAGGTAAGATTTTATTGGTTACATTAAAAATTATGACATTGTGTCAAATTAACTTTGATACTCATAATTAAAATTTAATAAATACCTACAAATTCTGTAAGGGAACATAAAATTTTATCTGTTTTAAAAATTATGTGTCACTTCACAACAATTCTAATACTAATAAATCCATTTCACAATTAACAACAAATCCATTATGCCAAGGTAAGATTATATTGGTTACATTAAAAATTATGCATTAAGTCAAATTAAGTTTGATACTAATAAATAAAATTTAATAAATACGTACAAATTCTGTAAGGGATTTAAAATTTTATTAGCTGTTTTAAAAACTATGTGTCACTTCACAATAATTCTAATACTAATAAATCCATTTCACAATTAACAACAAATCCATTTTGCCAAGATAAGATTTTATTGGTTACATTAAAAATTATGCATTAAGTCAAATTAACTTTGATACTAATAAGCAAGTTTATTTAATACCTACAAATTCTGTAAGGGAATTAAAAATTTTATTAGACGTTTTAAAAATTATGAGTCACTTCACAATAATTCTAATACAAATAAATCCATTTCACAATTAACAACAAATCCATTATGCCAAGGTAAGATTTTATTGGTTACATTAAAAATTATGCATTAAGTCAAATTAAGTTTGATACTAATAAATAAAATTTAATAAATACGTACAAATTCTGTAAGGGAATTAAAAAGTTTATTAGCTGTTTTAAAAACTATGTGTCACTTCACAATAATTCTAATACTAATAAATCCATTTCACAATTAACAACAAATCCATTTTGCCAAGGTAAGATTTTATTGGTTACTTTCAAAATTATGCATTACGTCAAATTAACTTTGATACTAATAAACAGATTTCATTAATACCTACAAATTCTGTAAGGGAATTAAAAAGTTTATTAGCTGTTTTAAAAACTATGTGTCACTTCACAATAATTCTAATACTAATAAATCCATTTCACAATTAACAACAAATCCATTTTGCCAAGATAAGATTTTATTGGTTACATTAAAAATTATGCATTAAGTCAAATTAACTTTGATACTAATAACCAAGTTTCATTAATACCTACAAATTCTGTAAGGGAATTAAAAATTTTATTAGACGTTTTAAAAATTATGTGTCACTTCACAATAATTCTAACACCAATAAATCCATTTCACAATTAACAACAAATTCTTTATGCCAAGGTAAAATTTTATTGGTTACTTTCAAAATTATGCATTACGTCAAATTAACTTTGATACTAATAAACAGATTTCATTAATACCTACAAATTCTGTAAGGGAATTAAAAAGTTTATTAGCTGTTTTAAAAACTATGTGTCACTTCACAATAATTCTAATACTAATAAATCCATTTCACAATTAACAACAAATCCATTTTGCCAAGATAAGATTTTATTGGTTACATTAAAAATTATGCATTAAGTCAAATTAACTTTGATACTAATAAGCAAGTTTCATTAATACCTACAAATTCTGTAAGGGAATTAAAAATTTTATTAGACGTTTTAAAAATTATGAGTCACTTCACAATAATTCTAATACAAATAAATCCATTTCACAATTAACAACAAATCCATTATGCCAAGGTAAGATTTTATTGGTTACATTAAAAATTATGCATTAAGTCAAATTAAGTTTGATACTAATAAATAAAATTTAATAAATACGTACAAATTCTGTAAGGGATTTAAAATTTTATTAGCTGTTTTAAAAATTATGTGTCACTTCACAATAATTCTAATACTAATAAATCCATTTCACAATTAACAACAAATCCATTTTGCCAAGGTAAGATTTTATTGGTTACATTAAAAATTATGCATTAAGTCAAATTAACTTTGATACTAATAAGCAAGTTTCATTAATACGTACAAATTCTGTAAGGGAATTAAAAATTTTATTAGACGTTTTAAAAATTATGAGTCACACCACAATAATTCTAATACTAATAAATCCATTTCACAATTAACAACAAGTCCATTATGCCGAGGTAAGATTTTATTGGTTGCATTAAAAATTATGCATTACGTCAAATTAATTTTGATACTAATAAATAAAATTTAATAAATTCCTACAAATTCTGTAAGGGATTTAAAATTTTATTAGCTGTTTTTTAAATTATGTGTCACTTCACAATAATTCGAATACTAATAAATCCATTTTACAATTAACAACAAATCCATTATGCCAATCTAAGATTTTATTGGTTGCATTAAAAATTATGCATTACGTCAAATTAACTTTCATACTAATAAATAAAATTTAGAAATACGTACAAATTCTGTAATGGATTTAAAATTTTATTAGCTGTTTTAAAAATTATGTGGTACTTCACATTAATTCTATAACTAATAACTACATTTCACAAATACCTGCAAACCTTTTATGCGAAGGTAAGATTTTATTGGTTACTTTCAAAATTATGCATTACGTCAAATTAACTTTGATACTAATAAGCAAATTTCATTAATACCAACAAATTCTGTAAGGGAACATAAAATTTTATCTGTTTTAAAAATTATGTGTCACTTCACAACAATTCTAATACTAATAAATCCATTTCACAATTAACAACAAATCCATTATGCCAAGGTAAGATTTTATTGGTTACATTAAAAATTATGCATTAAGTCAAATTAAGTTTGATACTAATAAATAAAATTTAATAAATACGTACAAATTCTGTAAGGGATTTAAAATTTTATTAGCTGTTTTAAAAATTATGTGTCACTTCACAATAATTCTAATACTAATAAATCCATTTCACAATTAACAACAAATCCATTATGCCAATCTAACATTTTATTGGTTGCATTAAAAATTATGCATTACGTCAAATTAACTTTGATACTAATCAGCAAGTTTCATTAATACCAAGAAATTCTGTAAGGGAATTAAAAATTTTATTAGCTGTTTTAAAAATTATGTGTCACTTCACAATAATTCTAATACTAATAAATCCATTTCACAATTAACAACAAATCCATTTTGCCAAGGTAAGATTTTATTGGTTGCATTAAAAATTATGCATTACGTCAAATTAACTTTCATACTAATAAATAAAATTTAGAAATACGTACAAATTCTGTAATGGATTTAAAATTTTATTAGCTGTTTTAAAAATTATGTGGTACTTCACATTAATTCTATAACTAATAACTACATTTCACAAATACCTGCAAACCTTTTATGCGAAGGTAAGATTTTATTGGTTACTTTCAAAATTATGCATTACGTCAAATTAACTTTGATACTAATAAGCAAATTTCATTAATACCAACAAATTCTGTAAGGGAACATAAAATTTTATCTGTTTTAAAAATTATGTGTCACTTCACAACAATTCTAATACTAATAAATCCATTTCACAATTAACAACAAATCCATTATGCCAAGGTAAGATTTTATTGGTTACATTAAAAATTATGCATTAAGTCAAATTAAGTTTGATACTAATAAATAAAATTTAATAAATACGTACAAATTCTGTAAGGGATTTAAAATTTTATTAGCTGTTTTAAAAATTATGTGTCACTTCACAATAATTCTAATACTAATAAATCCATTTCACAATTAACAACAAATCCATTATGCCAATCTAACATTTTATTGGTTGCATTAAAAATTATGCATTACGTCAAATTAACTTTGATACTAATCAGCAAGTTTCATTAATACCAAGAAATTCTGTAAGGGAATTAAAAATATTATTAACTGTTTTAAAAATTATGTGTCACTTCACAATAATTCTAATACTAATAAATCCATTTCACAATTAACAACAAATCCATTTTGCCAAGGTAAGATTTTACTGGTTAATTAAAAATTATGCATTAAGTCAAATTAACTTTGATACTAATAAGCAAGTTTCATTAATACGTACAAATTCTGTAAGGGAATTAAAAATTTTATTAGACGTTTTAAAAATTATGAGTCATTTCACAATAATTCTAATGCTAATAAATCCATTTCACAATTAGCAACAAAACCTTTATGCCAATGTAAGATATTATTGGTTTCTTTCAAAATTATGCATTACCTCAAATTAACTTTGATACTAATAAGCAAATTTCATTAATACCAACAAATTCAGTAAGAGAATTAAAAATTTTATTAGACGTTTTAAAAATTATGTGTCACTTCACAATAATTCTAATACTAATGAATCCGTTTCACTATAACCAACAAATCCTTTATGCCAAGGTAAGATTTTATTGGTTACATTAAAAATTATGACATTGTGTCAAATTAACTTTGATACTCATAATTAAAATTTAATAAATACCTACAAATTCTGTAAGGGAACATAAAATTTTATCTGTTTTAAAAATTATGTGTCACTTCACAACAATTCTAATACTAATAAATCCATTTCACAATTAACAACAAATCCATTATGCCAAGGTAAGATTATATTGGTTACATTAAAAATTATGCATTAAGTCAAATTAAGTTTGATACTAATAAATAAAATTTAATAAATACGTACAAATTCTGTAAGGGATTTAAAATTTTATTAGCTGTTTTAAAAACTATGTGTCACTTCACAATAATTCTAATACTAATAAATCCATTTCACAATTAACAACAAATCCATTTTGCCAAGATAAGATTTTATTGGTTACATTAAAAATTATGCATTAAGTCAAATTAACTTTGATACTAATAAGCAAGTTTATTTAATACCTACAAATTCTGTAAGGGAATTAAAAATTTTATTAGACGTTTTAAAAATTATGAGTCACTTCACAATAATTCTAATACAAATAAATCCATTTCACAATTAACAACAAATCCATTATGCCAAGGTAAGATTTTATTGGTTACATTAAAAATTATGCATTAAGTCAAATTAAGTTTGATACTAATAAATAAAATTTAATAAATACGTACAAATTCTGTAAGGGAATTAAAAAGTTTATTAGCTGTTTTAAAAACTATGTGTCACTTCACAATAATTCTAATACTAATAAATCCATTTCACAATTAACAACAAATCCATTTTGCCAAGGTAAGATTTTATTGGTTACATTAAAAATTATGCATTAAGTCAAATTAACTTTGATACTAATAAGCAAGTTTCATTAATACGTACAAATTCTGTAAGGGAATTAAAAATTTTATTAGACGTTTTAAAAATTATGAGTCACACCACAATAATTCTAATACTAATAAATCCATTTCACAATTAACAACAAATCCATTATGCCAAGGTAAGATTTTATTGGTTACATTAAAAATTATGCATTAAGTCAAATTAAGTTTGATACTAATAAATAAAATTTAATAAATACGTACAAATTCTGTAAGGGATTTAAAATTTTATTAGCTGTTTTAAAAATTATGTGTCACTTCACAATAATTCTAATACTAATAAATCCATTTCACAATTAACAACAAATCCATTTTGCCAAGGTAAGATTTTATTGGTTACATTAAAAATTATGCATTAAGTCAAATTAACTTCGATACTAATAAGCAAGTTTCATTAATACGTACAAATTCTGTAAGGGAATTAAAAATTTTATTAGACGTTTTAAAAATTATGAGTCACACCACAATAATTCTAATACTAATAAATCCATTTCACAATTAACAACAAGTCCATTATGCCGAGGTAAGATTTTATTGGTTGCATTAAAAATTATGCATTACGTCAAATTAATTTTGATACTAATAAATAAAATTTAATAAATTCCTACAAATTCTGTAAGGGATTTAAAATTTTATTAGCTGTTTTTTAAATTATGTGTCACTTCACAATAATTCGAATACTAATAAATCCATTTTACAATTAACAACAAATCCATTATGCCAATCTAAGATTTTATTGGTTGCATTAAAAATTATGCATTACGTCAAATTAACTTTCATACTAATAAATAAAATTTAGAAATACGTACAAATTCTGTAATGGATTTAAAATTTTATTAGCTGTTTTAAAAATTATGTGGTACTTCACATTAATTCTATAACTAATAACTACATTTCACAAATACCTGCAAACCTTTTATGCGAAGGTAAGATTTTATTGGTTACTTTCAAAATTATGCATTACGTCAAATTAACTTTGATACTAATAAGCAAATTTCATTAATACCAACAAATTCTGTAAGGGAACATAGAATTTTATCTGTTTTAAAAATTATGTGTCACTTCACAACAATTCTAATACTAATAAATCCATTTCACAATTAACAACAAATCCATTATGCCAAGGTAAGATTTTATTGGTTACATTAAAAATTATGCATTAAGTCAAATTAAGTTTGATACTAATAAATAAAATTTAATAAATACGTACAAATTCTGTAAGGGATTTAAAATTTTATTAGCTGTTTTAAAAATTATGTGTCACTTCACAATAATTCTAATACTAATAAATCCATTTCACAATTAACAACAAATCCATTATGCCAATCTAACATTTTATTGGTTGCATTAAAAATTATGCATTACGTCAAATTAACTTTGATACTAATCAGCAAGTTTCATTAATACCAAGAAATTCTGTAAGGGAATTAAAAATTTTATTAGCTGTTTTAAAAATTATGTGTCACTTCACAATAATTCTAATACTAATAAATCCATGTCACAATTAACAACAAATCCATTTTGCCAAGGTAAGATTTTATTGGTTGCATTAAAAATTATGCATTACGTCAAATTAACTTTCATACTAATAAATAAAATTTAGAAATACGTACAAATTCTGTAATGGATTTAAAATTTTATTAGCTGTTTTAAAAATTATGTGGTACTTCACATTAATTCTATAACTAATAACTACATTTCACAAATACCTGCAAACCTTTTATGCGAAGGTAAGATTTTATTGGTTACTTTCAAAATTATGCATTACGTCAAATTAACTTTGATACTAATAAGCAAATTTCATTAATACCAACAAATTCTGTAAGGGAACATAAAATTTTATCTGTTTTAAAAATTATGTGTCACTTCACAACAATTCTAATACTAATAAATCCATTTCACAATTAACAACTGTTAAGGTTAAGGTGGAATAAGAGAGACAAGATGTTGCTGCTATCGAGTAATTTATGAGAGTGAGAACAAAAGCAAAGCAAACGGTAGCTTCCTTTACAGTAGTGCGAAGTTGGTCGCTACACGGATGCAACTGCATATGAAAACATAGAAAAGTGTAGAGGCTTGTATCATATATAATATAGACTAACACTCCCTCTCAAGCCTCTGAACGCTATACTTTAACATTTTCGCTTTGTTAAACCTAAGTTTCTAATACATAACATATGAGACGAATTCGGGAGACCTTTTGTCAATACGTCAGCGGGCATTTGCTTCGAAGGCATGTACTTCAAGTTTACAAGGTTTTTCTCGACGGCTTCTCGCACGAAGTGATGTTTCACGTCTATGTGTTTGGTTCTGGAATGAAAAACAGGATTTTTAGCTAATTCTTGAGATCCCTGATTGTCGTTAAAAATGGTCACGGGACTTATATCTGATCCCGTTGCTTCGCTTATGAAACGCTGGACGTGTATCGCTTCCTTTACGCAGTCGGCGAGAGCCATGTACTCCGACTCAGTCGACGAGAGAGCGACAGTCTGTTGCTTTCTCGATTCCCAGCTCGTGGCTGCATTTGCGAAGACGAAGGCGTAGCCGGTGTACGATTTTCTATCCTTTATACAGCTGGCCCAATCGGCGTCTACATATCCGTATAATGGGTCATCGCTGCGCGTATACATTAGACCATAATCCAATGTTCCTTTCAAATAGCGTAGAATCCTTTTTGCAGCAATCCAGTGCTCTTTTCCGAATTTGTTGTTGAACTGGCTCAGGGAGTTCACAGCGTAGGAGATGTCTGGTCTCGTGCAGACTGAAAGATACATAAGACATCCGATTAGTTCGCGGAAAGGACAATCCGCCTCAGTTAGAGGTTCGTTCGGTTCGTCTAGCTTCTTGGATATATCCACAGGGGTCGAGACTGGGTTGCAGTCTTCCATACCGAATTTACGCAAGATGCTTCTTGCATACCCCTCCTGACAAATGAACATCCCCTCCTCGTCTTGGGTAAATTCTAGGCCAAGACAGCAACTAATCCTGCCTAAATCTCTCAACGCAAACCTTTGCCTCAAGTTTTCCTTGATTTCTTCGATCCAATTGGATTCGTTGGAGGCTATTATTAAGTCGTCTACATAGGTTGCGATGAGTAACAGCTTATCGTCGCGTTTCGCGGTGTAAACGCTTGTATCTCCGTTGAGAGGCTGTAATCCCAATTCCTGCAAGTCCTGGCGAAGTTTAACGTGCCACTGCCGACCAGCTTGCTTAAGACCGTACAGTGCTTTCTTCAGCCGGCATACTTTATTTCCAGACTGCAGTCTCTTCAGCATCTCTCCAGCCGCAGCTCGAAGTGCCAGGTCTCCGCATTCTTGAATTATTTCAGGTAGTAATTTTTCTAAAAGATCAGGAACGTCCATGTATATTTCTTCGTCGATACTGCCGTTAAGATACGCGGTTGTGACGTCCAGCTGATGCACTTCCATTCCATACTGGACCGCCAGAGCAGATACCATCCTTATGGAATTCATCCTCGCGACGGGCGCGAAAGTCTCGCGAAAGTCTACTCCAGGCTTCTGACTGAAGCCCCTTGCCACCAGGCGAGCCTTTCGCCTCTCGATGCAACCATCGGGTTTGTATTTATTTCGTAGAATAATTCTACAGCTGACTGTGCTCTTCGCTCGAGGTCGGTCGACCACGTCCCACGTTTCATTTTTAATGTGGCTGAGAAATTCGTCTTTTATTGCTCCTCGCCACTTCGGAGCGTCGGGTCCTTCAAGAGCTGCATTAATTGGCGTCTCAGCGATACATCCATACTCCGGTGTGTCGCCAGTTTCAGCGAGGCTATTCGTATTCCCTTCGATGTTCTCGCTTCTTGGTTGAGCTGGAACCTTGCGAGGCCTTCCCGGGAGACCAGTGCGTATGATCCTGGGTCTTCCCGGCCCCCTTCGTTCAGGCACTCTTGGTTCGCCAGGCTCCTCCACTTCGCCTTCAACCGTCTCAATTTGCCCTTGATCTGCCCGAATTCGCTCTTGACCTATGCTAAAATTAGAGTCATTTATTTCAACGAACGTCCAATTTTCCAAATCTGAACTCTTATTTTGCCAAATCTTATCATCTATAAAATCGTCAAATTTCATTCCTGACGCACGATTCTCAAGAAAGATTACATCTCTGGTCGCCTCGACTTTTCGCTCGGACGGAAACCAAACGCGGTACGCCATCGCCGTATCAGAATATCCTATAAAAATGCATTCGCGGCCGCGCGGTTCAAACTTTCCCTTTGTCGGATTCTTATTTAATGCGATCGCTTTGCATCCGAAGCTGCGCAGATGATTCAGCTTAGGCACACGACCGGTCCAGAGTTCGAAAGGAGTTTTCCCATTTATCGCGCTCGATGGGCACCTATTACGTACATAATTCGCTGTCGCGATTGCTTCTGCCCAAAAACCCTGAGATACGCTCGAATCGATCATTAGACATCTAGCCGCTTCGCATAGCGTTCGATTTTTACGCTCGGCTACTCCGTTTTGTTGCGGAGTGTATGGTGCGGTTAGTCGTCGCCTTATTCCTTGCTCCGAAAGAAAAACGTCAAATTCGCGATTACAATATTCTTTTCCATTGTCCGATTGAACATTCTTTATCTTTTCGCCAGTTTGTTTCTCGACTAGAGCCTTGTACGCTTTGAAAGCACCGATCAATTCGTCCTTCGATTTTAGGAAACGTACCTCGCACCAACGGCTGTAGTCGTCGATAAATGTCGCAAAATATCGAGCGCCTCCGATCGAATGTATCCGCATCGGCCCGCATATGTCTGTATGAACTATTTCTAACAATTTTGTCGCTCGCTGCGACTCGCTTGAAAAAGGTAGTCTGGTAATTCTCCCCTTAAAGCACGTTTCGCACGGATTAACCGACTCACTGTTCCCTGATTCAATGTTTAAAATACCGCGCGCCGCCATTGACTTTAAATATTTTTCGTTTAAATGTCCGAGTCTAATGTGCCATAACCTTAAACTATTTCCGCCCTTTCGATCGCTCGCGCTTCCGGCCATTTCCGCGATTTCTGACGTAAGATATAATCCGTCTTTTCTTTTCGCGAACAATACAAGATTATTTTCGCTATCGCGAACTACGGCACCCTCACTATTAAATGATACGCTATACCCTTTGTCGGCTATTTTACTTACGGAAAGCAAATTTGTTCTTAACTCGGGCACATAAAGAACGTCCTGTAAATTTACATTTTTTCCGCCATCATCGTCTTGAAGGGTTATCCGCAGCTCTCCCGCTCCGTCTATCGATGTGCTCGCGTTGCTCGCCAAGTTCAGCTGTCGCTGCCGCGTCTCCGTCCATCTGTCAAACTTCTCCGGATCACCGCACACGTGCGATGTTGAACCGCTGTCAAGACACCATATGTTTGCGCTCGTAGCGCAACTAGCGCTTGCCGCGCTCGCTCGCTCCTCGCACGAAAAGAAGGAAACTTCCTCCGCCTTACCGGCAATTTGTTCGGTCGGTAATCGTTTCGTGCGACACTGGGTTGCTTTGTGCCCAGGCTTTCGACATTTATAACAAATGAGCTTCGGTTTTCTTTGTTTGTCTTGGATCACTGTCTCCCTCTGTTTCGGGAACTCCTTACTAGGTGGGTACTGTCTCCGAACAAACATGGCTTCCTGCGATTTCTCCTTCCATGTCGCTCTCCGCGCATCGAACTCCTCGAGTATTTTTATTTTCAGCGCTTCCGGTTGAGGAAGATCATCCCTCGATTCGATTGCACACCTAAAATTTTCGTAACTAGACGGCAAACTGTACAATAACATACTAGCTAGAAGGTCCTTATTAACGTCTATCTCCATCTCTTGCAATTTATCGACCGTATCGAAAAATTGCCGAATATGTTCGCGCATATCGTCGCCCTCCGCCATTTTGTAAAGCATGAGACGCTTCAATAGCGTGGTTTTTCTCGCGGGACCTTGTGATTGATAAATTTCATGCAATTTTAGCCAAACCTCGCGAGATGTTGTGCAACCTTTGACTTGCTTCAATTCCGCTGGACTGATAGCCAAAATGAGCTCGGAATGCGCCTTTTGATCTGCAGCGTCCCACGATGCTGCCGCCGCCGCCGCCGCTGCTGCGTTTTCTCCTTCCGCGACCTCGGGTTTTCTTCTCGTGCCTTGAACGTACTCCCAAAGATCGTTTTTGACGAGTATAGCACGCACTTGCAGCTTCCAAGTGTCGAAATTGTCCTTTGATAGTAACTCGATTCTCGTCCATCCCTGACCACTCATCTTGCCTTCGTTTCGAAACTATGCCGGTTAGTGCACACTCGCGTAGAAAGAAAAATATTCACACAGAATGATTTTACCGATCTTAGCGCACAATATTTTATTCGAAATCACGTCCTGGGCCCATAACCTGTTAAGGTTAAGGTGGAATAAGAGAGACAAGATGTTGCTGCTATCGAGTAATTTATGAGAGTGAGAACAAAAGCAAAGCAAACGGTAGCTTCCTTTACAGTAGTGCGAAGTTGGTCGCTACACGGATGCAACTGCATATGAAAACATAGAAAAGTGTAGAGGCTTGTATCATATATAATATAGACTAACAACAACAAATCCATTATGCCAAGGTAAGATTTTATTGGTTACATTAAAAATTATGCATTAAGTCAAATTAAGTTTGATACTAATAAATAAAATTTAATAAATTCCTACAAATTCTGTAAGGGATTTAAAATTTTATTAGCTGTTTTAAAAATTATGTGTCACTTCACAATAATTCTAATACTAATAAATCCATTTCACAATTAACAACAAATCCATTATGCCAATCTAACATTTTATTGGTTGCATTAAAAATTATGCATTACGTCAAATTAACTTTGATACTAATCAGCAAGTTTCATTAATACCAAGAAATTCTGTAAGGGAATTAAAAATATTATTAGCTGTTTTAAAAATTATGTGTCACTTCACAATAATTCTAATACTAATAAATCCATTTCACAATTAACAACAAATCCATTTTGCCAAGGTAAGATTTTACTGGTTAATTAAAAATTATGCATTAAGTCAAATTAACTTTGATACTAATAAGCAAGTTTCATTAATACGTACAAATTCTGTAAGGGAATTAAAAATTTTATTAGACGTTTTAAAAATTATGAGTCACACCACAATAATTCTAATACTAATAAATCCATTTCACAATTAACAACAAGTCCATTATGCCGAGGTAAGATTTTATTGGTTGCATTAAAAATTATGCATTACGTCAAATTAATTTTGATACTAATAAATAAAATTTAATAAATTCCTACAAATTCTGTAAGGGATTTAAAATTTTATTAGCTGTTTTTTAAATTATGTGTCACTTCACAATAATTCTAATACTAATAAATCCATTTCACAATTAACAACAAATCCATTTTGCCAAGGTAAGATTTTATTGGTTACATTAAAAATTATGCATTACGTCAAATTAACTTTGATACTAATAAATAAAATTTAATAAATACCTACAAATTCTGTAAGGGAATTAAAAATTTTATTAGACGTTTTAAAAATTATGAGTCACTTCACAATAATTCTAATGCTAATAAATCCATTTCACAATTAGCAACAAAACCTTTATGCCAATGTAAGATATTATTGGTTTCTTTCCAAATTATGCATTACCTCAAATTAACTTTGATACTAATAAGCAAATTTCATTAATACCAACAAATTCAGTAAGAGAATTAAAAATTTTATTAGACGTTTTAAAAATTATGTGTCACTTCACAATAATTCTAATACTAATGAATCCGTTTCACTATAACCAACAAATCCTTTATGCCAAGGTAAGATTTTATTGGTTACATTAAAAATTATGACATTGTGTCAAATTAACTTTGATACTCATAATTAAAATTTAATAAATACCTACAAATTCTGTAAGGGAACATAAAATTTTATCTGTTTTAAAAATTATGTGTCACTTCACAACAATTCTAATACTAATAAATCCATTTCACAATTAACAACAAATCCATTATGCCAAGGTAAGATTATATTGGTTACATTAAAAATTATGCATTAAGTCAAATTAAGTTTGATACTAATAAATAAAATTTAATAAATACGTGCAAATTCTGTAAGGGATTTAAAATTTTATTAGCTGTTTTAAAAATTATGTGTCACTTCACAATAATTCTAATACTAATAAATCCATTTCACAATTAACAACAAATCCATTATGCCAATCTAACATTTTATTGGTTGCATTAAAAATTATGCATTACGTCAAATTAACTTTGATACTAATCAGCAAGTTTCATTAATACCAAGAAATTCTGTAAGGGAATTAAAAATTTTATTAGCTGTTTTAAAAATTATGTGTCACTTCACAATAATTCTAATACTAATAAATCCATTTCACAATTAACAACAAATCCATTTTGCCAAGGTAAGATTTTATTGGTTAATTAAAAATTATGCATTAAGTCAAATTAACTTTGATATTAATAAGCAAGTTTCATTAATACGTACAAATTCTGTAAGGGAATTAAAAATTTTATTAGACGTTTTAAAAATTATGAGTCACACCACAATAATTCTAATACTAATAAATCCATTTCACAATTAACAACAAGTCCATTATGCCGAGGTAAGATTTTATTGGTTGCATTAAAAATTATGCATTACGTCAAATTAATTTTGATACTAATAAATAAAATTTAATAAATTCCTACAAATTCTGTAAGGGATTTAAAATTTTATTAGCTGTTTTTTAAATTATGTGTCACTTCACAATAATTCTAATACTAATAAATCCATTTCACAATTAACAACAAATCCATTTTGCCAAGGTAAGATTTTATTGGTTACATTAAAAATTATGCATTACGTCAAATTAACTTTGATACTAATAAATAAAATTTAATAAATACCTACAAATTCTGTAAGGGAATTAAAAATTTTATTAGACGTTTTAAAAATTATGAGTCACTTCACAATAATTCTAATACTAATAAATCCATTTCACAATTAACAACAAATCCATTTTGCCAAGGTAAGATTTTATTGGTTACATTAAAAATTATGCATTAAGTCAAATTAACTTTGATACTAATAAGCAAGTTTCATTAATACGTACAAATTCTGTAAGGGAATTAATAATTTTATTAGACGTTTTAAAAATTATGAGTCACACCACAATAATTCTAATACTAATAAATCCATTTCACAATTAACAACAAGTCCATTATGCCGAGGTAAGATTTTATTGGTTGCATTAAAAATTATGCATTACGTCAAATTAATTTTGATACTAATAAATAAAATTTAATAAATTCCTACAAATTCTGTAAGGGATTTAAAATTTTATTAGCTGTTTTTTAAATTATGTGTCACTTCACAATAATTCTAATACTAATAAATCCATTTCACAATTAACAACAAATCCATTTTGCCAAGGTAAGATTTTATTGGTTACATTAAAAATTATGCATTACGTCAAATTAACTTTGATACTAATAAATAAAATATAATAAATACCTACAAATTCTGTAAGGGAATTAAAAATTTTATTAGACGGTTTAAAAATTATGAGTCACTTCACAATAATTCTAATGCTAATAAATCCATTTCACAATTAACAACAAAACCTTTATGCCAATGTAAGATATTATTGGTTTCTTTCAAAATTATGCATTACCTCAAATTAACTTTGATACTAATAAGCAAATTTCATTAATACCAACAAATTCAGTAAGAGAATTAAAAATTTTATTAGACGTTTTAAAAATTATGTGTCGCTTCACAATAATTCTAATACTAATAAATCCATTTCACAATTAACAACAAATCCATTTTGCCAAGGTAAGATTTTATTGGTTACATTAAAAATTATGCATTAAGTCAAATTAACTTTGATACTAATAAGCAAGTTTCATTAATACCTACAAATTCTGTAAGGGAATTAAAAATTTTATTAGCTGTTTTAAAAATTATGTGTCACTTCACAATAATTCTAATACTAATAAATCCATTTCACAATTAACAACAAATCCATTTTGCCAAGGTAAGATTTTATTGGTTAATTAAAAATTATGCATTAAGTCAAATTAACTTTGATACTAATAAGCAAGTTTCATTAATACGTACAAATTCTGTAAGGGAATTAAAAATTTTATTAGACGTTTTAAAAATTATGAGTCACACCACAATAATTCTAATACTAATAAATCCATTTCACAATTAACAACAAGTCCATTATGCCGAGGTAAGATTTTATTGGTTGCATTAAAAATTATGCATTACGTCAAATTAATTTTGATACTAATAAATAAAATTTAATAAATACGTACAAATTCTGTAAGGGATTTAAAATTTTATTAGCTGTTTTAAAAATTATGAGTCACTTCACAATAATTCTAATACTAATAAATCCATTTCACAATTAACAACAAAATCTTTATGCCAATGTAAGATTTTATTGGTTACTTTCAAAATTATGCACTACGTCAAATTAACTTTGATACTAATAAGCAAATTTCATTAATATCTACAAATTCTGTCAGGGAGCATAAAATTTTATCTGTTTTAAAAATTATGTGTCACTTCACAATAATTCTAATACTAATAAATCCATTTCACAATTAACAACAAATCCATTATGCCAAGGTAAGATTTTATTGGTTACATTAAAAATTATGCATTAAGTCAAATTAACTTTGATACTAATCAATAAAATTTAATAAATACGTACAAATTCTGTAAGGGATTTAAAATTTTATTAGCTGTTTTAAAAATTATGTGTCACTTCACAACAATTCTAATACTAATAAATCCATTTCACAATTAACAACAAATCCATTATGCCAAGGTAAGATTTTATTGGTTACATTAAAAATTATGCATTAAGTCAAATTAACTTTGATACTAATAAGCAAGTTTCATTAATACCTACAAATTCTGTAAGGGAATTAAAAATTTTATTAGACGTTTTAAAAATTATGAGTCACTTCACAATAATTCTAATACAAATAAATCCATTTCACAATTAACAACAAATCCATTATGCCAAGGTAAGATTTTATTGGTTACATTAAAAATTATGCATTAAGTCAAATTAAGTTTGATACTAATAAATAAAATTTAATAAATACGTACAAATTCTGTAAGGGATTTAAAATTTTATTAGCTGTTTTAAAAATTATGTGTCACTTCACAATAATTCTAATACTAATAAATCCATTTCACAATTAACAACAAATCCATTTTGCCAAGGTAAGATTTTATTGGTTACATTAAAAATTATGCATTAAGTCAAATTAACTTTGATACTAATAAGCAAGTTTCATTAATACGTACAAATTCTGTAAGGGAATTAAAAATTTTATTAGACGTTTTAAAAATTATGAGTCACACCACAATAATTCTAATACTAATAAATCCATTTCACAATTAACAACAAGTCCATTATGCCGAGGTAAGATTTTATTGGTTGCATTAAAAATTATGCATTACGTCAAATTAATTTTGATACTAATAAATAAAATTTAATAAATTCCTACAAATTCTGTAAGGGATTTAAAATTTTATTAGCTGTTTTTTAAATTATGTGTCACTTCACAATAATTCGAATACTAATAAATCCATTTTACAATTAACAACAAATCCATTATGCCAATCTAAGATTTTATTGGTTGCATTAAAAATTATGCATTACGTCAAATTAACTTTCATACTAATAAATAAAATTTAGAAATACGTACAAATTCTGTAATGGATTTAAAATTTTATTAGCTGTTTTAAAAATTATGTGGTACTTCACATTAATTCTATAACTAATAACTACATTTCACAAATACCTGCAAACCTTTTATGCGAAGGTAAGATTTTATTGGTTACTTTCAAAATTATGCATTACGTCAAATTAACTTTGATACTAATAAGCAAATTTCATTAATACCAACAAATTCTGTAAGGGAACATAAAATTTTATCTGTTTTAAAAATTATGTGTCACTTCACAACAATTCTAATACTAATAAATCCATTTCACAATTAACAACAAATCCATTATGCCAAGGTAAGATTTTATTGGTTACATTAAAAATTATGCATTAAGTCAAATTAAGTTTGATACTAATAAATAAAATTTAATAAATACGTACAAATTCTGTAAGGGATTTAAAATTTTATTAGCTGTTTTAAAAATTATGTGTCACTTCACAATAATTCTAATACTAATAAATCCATTTCACAATTAACAACAAATCCATTATGCCAATCTAACATTTTATTGGTTGCATTAAAAATTATGCATTACGTCAAATTAACTTTGATACTAATCAGCAAGTTTCATTAATACCAAGAAATTCTGTAAGGGAATTAAAAATTTTATTAGCTGTTTTAAAAATTATGTGTCACTTCACAATAATTCTAATACTAATAAATCCATTTCACAATTAACAACAAATCCATTTTGCCAAGGTAAGATTTTATTGGTTGCATTAAAAATTATGCATTACGTCAAATTAACTTTCATACTAATAAATAAAATTTAGAAATACGTACAAATTCTGTAATGGATTTAAAATTTTATTAGCTGTTTTAAAAATTATGTGGTACTTCACATTAATTCTATAACTAATAACTACATTTCACAAATACCTGCAAACCTTTTATGCGAAGGTAAGATTTTATTGGTTACTTTCAAAATTATGCATTACGTCAAATTAACTTTGATACTAATAAGCAAATTTCATTAATACCAACAAATTCTGTAAGGGAACATAAAATTTTATCTGTTTTAAAAATTATGTGTCACTTCACAACAATTCTAATACTAATAAATCCATTTCACAATTAACAACAAATCCATTATGCCAAGGTAAGATTTTATTGGTTACATTAAAAATTATGCATTAAGTCAAATTAAGTTTGATACTAATAAATAAAATTTAATAAATACGTACAAATTCTGTAAGGGATTTAAAATTTTATTAGCTGTTTTAAAAATTATGTGTCACTTCACAATAATTCTAATACTAATAAATCCATTTCACAATTAACAACAAATCCATTTTGCCAAGGTAAGATTTTATTGGTTACATTAAAAATTATGCATTAAGTCAAATTAACTTTGATACTAATAAGCAAGTTTCATTAATACGTACAAATTCTGTAAGGGAATTAAAAATTTTATTAGACGTTTTAAAAATTATGAGTCACACCACAATAATTCTAATACTAATAAATCCATTTCACAATTAACAACAAGTCCATTATGCCGAGGTAAGATTTTATTGGTTGCATTAAAAATTATGCATTACGTCAAATTAATTTTGATACTAATAAATAAAATTTAATAAATTCCTACAAATTCTGTAAGGGATTTAAAATTTTATTAGCTGTTTTTTAAATTATGTGTCACTTCACAATAATTCGAATACTAATAAATCCATTTTACAATTAACAACAAATCCATTATGCCAATCTAAGATTTTATTGGTTGCATTAAAAATTATGCATTACGTCAAATTAACTTTCATACTAATAAATAAAATTTAGAAATACGTACAAATTCTGTAATGGATTTAAAATTTTATTAGCTGTTTTAAAAATTATGTGGTACTTCACATTAATTCTATAACTAATAACTACATTTCACAAATACCTGCAAACCTTTTATGCGAAGGTAAGATTTTATTGGTTACTTTCAAAATTATGCATTACGTCAAATTAACTTTGATACTAATAAGCAAATTTCATTAATACCAACAAATTCTGTAAGGGAACATAAAATTTTATCTGTTTTAAAAATTATGTGTCACTTCACAACAATTCTAATACTAATAAATCCATTTCACAATTAACAACAAATCCATTATGCCAAGGTAAGATTTTATTGGTTACATTAAAAATTATGCATTAAGTCAAATTAAGTTTGATACTAATAAATAAAATTTAATAAATACGTACAAATTCTGTAAGGGATTTAAAATTTTATTAGCTGTTTTAAAAATTATGTGTCACTTCACAATAATTCTAATACTAATAAATCCATTTCACAATTAACAACAAATCCATTATGCCAAGGTAAGATTTTATTGGTTACATTAAAAATTATGCATTAAGTCAAATTAAGTTTGATACTAATAAATAAAATTTAATAAATACGTACAAATTCTGTAAGGGATTTAAAATTTTATTAGCTGTTTTAAAAATTATGTGTCACTTCACAATAATTCTAATACTAATAAATCCATTTCACAATTAACAACAAATCCATTATGCCAATCTAACATTTTATTGGTTGCATTAAAAATTATGCATTACGTCAAATTAACTTTGATACTAATCAGCAAGTTTCATTAATACCAAGAAATTCTGTAAGGGAATTAAAAATTTTATTAGCTGTTTTAAAAATTATGTGTCACTTCACAATAATTCTAATACTAATAAATCCATTTCACAATTAACAACAAATCCATTTTGCCAAGGTAAGATTTTATTGGTTGCATTAAAAATTATGCATTACGTCAAATTAACTTTCATACTAATAAATAAAATTTAGAAATACGTACAAATTCTGTAATGGATTTAAAATTTTATTAGCTGTTTTAAAAATTATGTGGTACTTCACATTAATTCTATAACTAATAACTACATTTCACAAATACCTGCAAACCTTTTATGCGAAGGTAAGATTTTATTGGTTACTTTCAAAATTATGCATTACGTCAAATTAACTTTGATACTAATAAGCAAATTTCATTAATACCAACAAATTCTGTAAGGGAACATAAAATTTTATCTGTTTTAAAAATTATGTGTCACTTCACAACAATTCTAATACTAATAAATCCATTTCACAATTAACAACAAATCCATTATGCCAAGGTAAGATTTTATTGGTTACATTAAAAATTATGCATTAAGTCAAATTAAGTTTGATACTAATAAATAAAATTTAATAAATACGTACAAATTCTGTAAGGGATTTAAAATTTTATTAGCTGTTTTAAAAATTATGTGTCACTTCACAATAATTCTAATACTAATAAATCCATTTCACAATTAACAACAAATCCATTATGCCAATCTAACATTTTATTGGTTGCATTAAAAATTATGCATTACGTCAAATTAACTTTGATACTAATCAGCAAGTTTCATTAATACCAAGAAATTCTGTAAGGGAATTAAAAATATTATTAGCTGTTTTAAAAATTATGTGTCACTTCACAATAATTCTAATACTAATAAATCCATTTCACAATTAACAACAAATCCATTTTGCCAAGGTAAGATTTTACTGGTTAATTAAAAATTATGCATTAAGTCAAATTAACTTTGATACTAATAAGCAAGTTTCATTAATACGTACAAATTCTGTAAGGGAATTAAAAATTTTATTAGACGTTTTAAAAATTATGAGTCACTTCACAATAATTCTAATGCTAATAAATCCATTTCACAATTAGCAACAAAACCTTTATGCCAATGTAAGATATTATTGGTTTCTTTCAAAATTATGCATTACCTCAAATTAACTTTGATACTAATAAGCAAATTTCATTAATACCAACAAATTCAGTAAGAGAATTAAAAATTTTATTAGACGTTTTAAAAATTATGTGTCACTTCACAATAATTCTAATACTAATGAATCCGTTTCACTATAACCAACAAATCCTTTATGCCAAGGTAAGATTTTATTGGTTACATTAAAAATTATGACATTGTGTCAAATTAACTTTGATACTCATAATTAAAATTTAATAAATACCTACAAATTCTGTAAGGGAACATAAAATTTTATCTGTTTTAAAAATTATGTGTCACTTCACAACAATTCTAATACTAATAAATCCATTTCACAATTAACAACAAATCCATTATGCCAAGGTAAGATTATATTGGTTACATTAAAAATTATGCATTAAGTCAAATTAAGTTTGATACTAATAAATAAAATTTAATAAATACGTACAAATTCTGTAAGGGATTTAAAATTTTATTAGCTGTTTTAAAAATTATGTGTCACTTCACAATAATTCTAATACTAATAAATCCATTTCACAATTAACAACAAATCCATTATGCCAATCTAACATTTTATTGGTTGCATTAAAAATTATGCATTACGTCAAATTAACTTTGATACTAATCAGCAAGTTTCATTAATACCAAGAAATTCTGTAAGGGAATTAAAAATTTTATTAGCTGTTTTAAAAATTATGTGTCACTTCACAATAATTCTAATACTAATAAATCCATTTCACAATTAACAACAAATCCATTTTGCCAAGGTAAGATTTTATTGGTTAATTAAAAATTATGCATTAAGTCAAATTAACTTTGATACTAATAAATAAAATTTAATAAATACCTACAAATTCTGTAAGGGAATTAAAAATTTTATTAGACGTTTTAAAAATTATGAGTCACTTCACAATAATTCTAATGCTAATAAATCCATTTCACAATTAGCAACAAAACCTTTATGCCAATGTAAGATATTATTGGTTTCTTTCCAAATTATGCATTACCTCAAATTAACTTTGATACTAATAAGCAAATTTCATTAATACCAACAAATTCAGTAAGAGAATTAAAAATTTTATTAGACGTTTTAAAAATTATGTGTCACTTCACAATAATTCTAATACTAATGAATCCGTTTCACTATAACCAACAAATCCTTTATGCCAAGGTAAGATTTTATTGGTTACATTAAAAATTATGACATTGTGTCAAATTAACTATGATACTCATAGTTAAAATTTAATAAATACCTACAAATTCTGTAAGGGAACATAAAATTTTATCTGTTTTAAAAATTATGTGTCACTTCACAACAATTCTAATACTAATAAATCCATTTCACAATTAACAACAAATCCATTATGCCAAGGTAAGATTATATTGGTTACATTAAAAATTATGCATTAAGTCAAATTAAGTTTGATACTAATAAATAAAATTTAATAAATACGTGCAAATTCTGTAAGGGATTTAAAATTTTATTAGCTGTTTTAAAAATTATGTGTCACTTCACAATAATTCTAATACTAATAAATCCATTTCACAATTAACAACAAATCCATTATGCCAATCTAACATTTTATTGGTTGCATTAAAAATTATGCATTACGTCAAATTAACTTTGATACTAATCAGCAAGTTTCATTAATACCAAGAAATTCTGTAAGGGAATTAAAAATTTTATTAGCTGTTTTAAAAATTATGTGTCACTTCACAATAATTCTAATACTAATAAATCCATTTCACAATTAACAACAAATCCATTTTGCCAAGGTAAGATTTTATTGGTTAATTAAAAATTATGCATTAAGTCAAATTAACTTTGATATTAATAAGCAAGTTTCATTAATACGTACAAATTCTGTAAGGGAATTAAAAATTTTATTAGACGTTTTAAAAATTATGAGTCACACCACAATAATTCTAATACTAATAAATCCATTTCACAATTAACAACAAGTCCATTATGCCGAGGTAAGATTTTATTGGTTGCATTAAAAATTATGCATTACGTCAAATTAATTTTGATACTAATAAATAAAATTTAATAAATTCCTACAAATTCTGTAAGGGATTTAAAATTTTATTAGCTGTTTTTTAAATTATGTGTCACTTCACAATAATTCTAATACTAATAAATCCATTTCACAATTAACAACAAATCCATTTTGCCAAGGTAAGATTTTATTGGTTACATTAAAAATTATGCATTACGTCAAATTAACTTTGATACTAATAAATAAAATTTAATAAATACGTACAAATTCTGTAAGGGATTTAAAATTTTATTAGCTGTTTTAAAAATTATGTGTCACTTCACAATAATTCTAATACTAATAAATCCATTTCACAATTAACAACAAATCCATTTTGCCAAGGTAAGATTTTATTGGTTACATTAAAAATTATGCATTAAGTCAAATTAACTTTGATACTAATAAGCAAGTTTCATTAATACGTACAAATTCTGTAAGGGAATTAAAAATTTTATTAGACGTTTTAAAAATTATGAGTCACACCACAATAATTCTAATACTAATAAATCCATTTCACAATTAACAACAAGTCCATTATGCCGAGGTAAGATTTTATTGGTTGCATTAAAAATTATGCATTACGTCAAATTAATTTTGATACTAATAAATAAAATTTAATAAATTCCTACAAATTCTGTAAGGGATTTAAAATTTTATTAGCTGTTTTTTAAATTATGTGTCACTTCACAATAATTCGAATACTAATAAATCCATTTTACAATTAACAACAAATCCATTATGCCAATCTAAGATTTTATTGGTTGCATTAAAAATTATGCATTACGTCAAATTAACTTTCATACTAATAAATAAAATTTAGAAATACGTACAAATTCTGTAATGGATTTAAAATTTTATTAGCTGTTTTAAAAATTATGTGGTACTTCACATTAATTCTATAACTAATAACTACATTTCACAAATACCTGCAAACCTTTTATGCGAAGGTAAGATTTTATTGGTTACTTTCAAAATTATGCATTACGTCAAATTAACTTTGATACTAATAAGCAAATTTCATTAATACCAACAAATTCTGTAAGGGAACATAAAATTTTATCTGTTTTAAAAATTATGTGTCACTTCACAACAATTCTAATACTAATAAATCCATTTCACAATTAACAACAAATCCATTATGCCAAGGTAAGATTTTATTGGTTACATTAAAAATTATGCATTAAGTCAAATTAAGTTTGATACTAATAAATAAAATTTAATAAATACGTACAAATTCTGTAAGGGATTTAAAATTTTATTAGCTGTTTTAAAAATTATGTGTCACTTCACAATAATTCTAATACTAATAAATCCATTTCACAATTAACAACAAATCCATTATGCCAATCTAACATTTTATTGGTTGCATTAAAAATTATGCATTACGTCAAATTAACTTTGATACTAATCAGCAAGTTTCATTAATACCAAGAAATTCTGTAAGGGAATTAAAAATTTTATTAGCTGTTTTAAAAATTATGTGTCACTTCACAATAATTCTAATACTAATAAATCCATTTCACAATTAACAACAAATCCATTTTGCCAAGGTAAGATTTTATTGGTTGCATTAAAAATTATGCATTACGTCAAATTAACTTTCATACTAATAAATAAAATTTAGAAATACGTACAAATTCTGTAATGGATTTAAAATTTTATTAGCTGTTTTAAAAATTATGTGGTACTTCACATTAATTCTATAACTAATAACTACATTTCACAAATACCTGCAAACGTTTTATGCGAAGGTAAGATTTTATTGGTTACTTTCAAAATTATGCATTACGTCAAATTAACTTTGATACTAATAAGCAAATTTCATTAATACCAACAAATTCTGTAAGGGAACATAAAATTTTATCTGTTTTAAAAATTATGTGTCACTTCACAACAATTCTAATACTAATAAATCCATTTCACAATTAACAACAAATCCATTATGCCAAGGTAAGATTATATTGGTTACATTAAAAATTATGCATTAAGTCAAATTAAGTTTGATACTAATAAATAAAATTTAATAAATACGTACAAATTCTGTAAGGGATTTAAAATTTTATTAGCTGTTTTAAAAATTATGTGTCACTTCACAATAATTCTAATACTAATAAATCCATTTCACAATTAACAACAAATCCATTATGCCAATCTAACATTTTATTGGTTGCATTAAAAATTATGCATTACGTCAAATTAACTTTGATACTAATCAGCAAGTTTCATTAATACCAAGAAATTATGTAAGGGAATTAAAAATTTTATTAGCTGTTTTAAAAATTATGTGTCACTTCACAATAATTCTAATACTAATAAATCCATTTCACAATTAACAACAAATCCATTTTGCCAAGGTAAGATTTTATTGGTTAATTAAAAATTATGCATTAAGTCAAATTAACTTTGATACTAATAAGCAAGTTTCATTAATACGTACAAATTCTGTAAGGGAATTAAAAATTTTATTAGACGTTTTAAAAATTATGAGTCACACCACAATAATTCTAATACTAATAAATCCATTTCACAATTAACAACAAGTCCATTATGCCGAGGTAAGATTTTATTGGTTGCATTAAAAATTATGCATTACGTCAAATTAATTTTGATACTAATAAATAAAATTTAATAAATTCCTACAAATTCTGTAAGGGATTTAAAATTTTATTAGCTGTTTTTTAAATTATGTGTCACTTCACAATAATTCTAATACTAATAAATCCATTTCACAATTAACAACAAATCCATTTTGCCAAGGTAAGATTTTATTGGTTACATTAAAAATTATGCATTACGTCAAATTAACTTTGATACTAATAAATAAAATTTAATAAATACCTACAAATTCTGTAAGGGAATTAAAAATTTTATTAGACGTTTTAAAAATTATGAGTCACACCACAATAATTCTAATACTAATAAATCCATTTCACAATTAACAACAAGTCCATTATGCCGAGGTAAGATTTTATTGGTTGCATTAAAAATTATGCATTACGTCAAATTAATTTTGATACTAATAAATAAAATTTAATAAATTCCTACAAATTCTGTAAGGGATTTAAAATTTTATTAGCTGTTTTTTAAATTATGTGTCACTTCACAATAATTCTAATACTAATAAATCCATTTCACAATTAACAACAAATCCATTTTGCCAAGGTAAGATTTTATTGGTTGCATTAAAAATTATGCATTACGTCAAATTAACTTTGATACTAATAAGCAAGTTTCATTAATACCAAGAAATTCTGTAAGGGAATTAAAAATTTTATTAGCTGTTTTAAAAATTATGTGTCACTTCACAATAATTCTAATACTAATAAATCCATTTCACAATTAACAACAAATCCATTTTGCCAAGGTAAGATTTTATTGGTTAATTAAAAATTATGCATTAAGTCAAATTAACTTTGATACTAATAAGCAAGTTTCATTAATACGTACAAATTCTGTAAGGGAATTAAAAATTTTATTAGACGTTTTAAAAATTATGAGTCACACCACAATAATTCTAATACTAATAAATCCATTTCACAATTAACAACAAGTCCATTATGCCGAGGTAAGATTTTATTGGTTGCATTAAAAATTATGCATTACGTCAAATTAATTTTGATACTAATAAATAAAATTTAATAAATACGTACAAATTCTGTAAGGGATTTAAAATTTTATTAGCTGTTTTAAAAATTATGAGTCACTTCACAATAATTCTAATACTAATAAATCCATTTCACAATTAACAACAAAATCTTTATGCCAATGTAAGATTTTATTGGTTACTTTCAAAATTATGCACTACGTCAAATTAACTTTGATACTAATAAGCAAATTTCATTAATATCTACAAATTCTGTCAGGGAGCATAAAATTTTATCTGTTTTAAAAATTATGTGTCACTTCACAATAATTCTAATACTAATAAATCCATTTCACAATTAACAACAAATCCATTATGCCAAGGTAAGATTTTATTGGTTACATTAAAAATTATGCATTAAGTCAAATTAACTTTGATACTAATCAATAAAATTTAATAAATACGTACAAATTCTGTAAGGGATTTAAAATTTTATTAGCTGTTTTAAAAATTATGTGTCACTTCACAACAATTCTAATACTAATAAATCCATTTCACAATTAACAACAAATCCATTATGCCAAGGTAAGATTTTATTGGTTACATTATAAATTATGCATTAAGTCAAATTAAGTTTGATACTAATAAATAAAATTTAATAAATACGTACAAATTCTGTAAGGGATTTAAAATTTTATTAGCTGTTTTAAAAATTATGTGTCACTTCACAATAATTCTAATACTAATAAATCCATTTCACAATTAACAACAAATCCATTATGCCAATCTAACATTTTATTGGTTGCATTAAAAATTATGCATTACGTCAAATTAACTTTGATACTAATAAGCAAGTTTCATTAATACCAAGAAATTCTGTAAGGGAATTAAAAATTTTATTAGCTGTTTTAAAAATTATGTGTCACTTCACAATAATTCTAATACTAATAAATCCATTTCACAATTAACAACAAATCCATTTTGCCAAGGTAAGATTTTATTGGTTAATTAAAAATTATGCATTAAGTCAAATTAACTTTGATACTAATAAGCAAGTTTCATTAATACGTAGAAATTCTGAGAGGGAATTAAAAATTTTATTAGACGTTTTAAAAATTATGAGTCACACCACAATAATTCTAATACTAATAAATCCATTTCACAATTAACAACAAGTCCATTATGCCGAGGTAAGATTTTATTGGTTGCATTAAAAATTATGCATTACGTCAAATTAATTTTGATACTAATAAATAAAATTTAATAAATACGTACAAATTCTGTAAGGGATTTAAAATTTTATTAGCTGTTTTTTAAATTATGTGTCACTTAACAATAATTCTAATACTAATAAATCCATTTCACAATTAACAACAAATCCATTTTGCCAAGGTAAGATATTATTGGTTTCTTTCAAAATTATGCATTACCTCAAATTAACTTTGATACTAATAAGCAAATTTCATTAATACCAACAAATTCAGTAAGAGAATTAAAAATTTTATTAGACGTTTTAAAAATTATGTGTCACTTCACAATAATTCTAATACCAATAAATCCATTTCACAATTAACAACAAGTCCATTATGCCGAGGTAAGATTTTATTGGTTGCATTAAAAATTATGCATTACGTCAAATTAATTTTGATACTAATAAATAAAATTTAATAAATTCCTACAAATTCTGTAAGGGATTTAAAATTTTATTAGCTGTTTTTTAAATTATGTGTCACTTCACAATAATTCTAATACTAATAAATCCATTTCACAATTAACAACAAATCCATTTTGCCAAGGTAAGATTTTATTGGTTACATTAAAAATTATGCATTACGTCAAATTAACTTTGATACTAATAAATAAAATTTAATAAATACCTACAAATTCTGTAAGGGAATTAAAAATTTTATTAGACGTTTTAAAAATTATGAGTCACACCACAATAATTCTAATACTAATAAATCCATTTCACAATTAACAACAAGTCCATTATGCCGAGGTAAGATTTTATTGGTTGCATTAAAAATTATGCATTACGTCAAATTAATTTTGATACTAATAAATAAAATTTAATAAATTCCTACAAATTCTGTAAGGGATTTAAAATTTTATTAGCTGTTTTTTAAATTATGTGTCACTTCACAATAATTCTAATACTAATAAATCCATTTCACAATTAACAACAAATCCATTTTGCCAAGGTAAGATTTTATTGGTTGCATTAAAAATTATGCATTACGTCAAATTAACTTTGATACTAATAAGCAAGTTTCATTAATACCAAGAAATTCTGTAAGGGAATTAAAAATTTTATTAGCTGTTTTAAAAATTATGTGTCACTTCACAATAATTCTAATACTAATAAATCCATTTCACAATTAACAACAAATCCATTTTGCCAAGGTAAGATTTTATTGGTTAATTAAAAATTATGCATTAAGTCAAATTAACTTTGATACTAATAAGCAAGTTTCATTAATACGTACAAATTCTGTAAGGGAATTAAAAATTTTATTAGACGTTTTAAAAATTATGAGTCACACCACAATAATTCTAATACTAATAAATCCATTTCACAATTAACAACAAGTCCATTATGCCGAGGTAAGATTTTATTGGTTGCATTAAAAATTATGCATTACGTCAAATTAATTTTGATACTAATAAATAAAATTTAATAAATACGTACAAATTCTGTAAGGGATTTAAAATTTTATTAGCTGTTTTAAAAATTATGAGTCACTTCACAATAATTCTAATACTAATAAATCCATTTCACAATTAACAACAAAATCTTTATGCCAATGTAAGATTTTATTGGTTACTTTCAAAATTATGCACTACGTCAAATTAACTTTGATACTAATAAGCAAATTTCATTAATATCTACAAATTCTGTCAGGGAGCATAAAATTTTATCTGTTTTAAAAATTATGTGTCACTTCACAATAATTCTAATACTAATAAATCCATTTCACAATTAACAACAAATCCATTATGCCAAGGTAAGATTTTATTGGTTACATTAAAAATTATGCATTAAGTCAAATTAACTTTGATACTAATCAATAAAATTTAATAAATACGTACAAATTCTGTAAGGGATTTAAAATTTTATTAGCTGTTTTAAAAATTATGTGTCACTTCACAACAATTCTAATACTAATAAATCCATTTCACAATTAACAACAAATCCATTATGCCAAGGTAAGATTTTATTGGTTACATTATAAATTATGCATTAAGTCAAATTAAGTTTGATACTAATAAATAAAATTTAATAAATACGTACAAATTCTGTAAGGGATTTAAAATTTTATTAGCTGTTTTAAAAATTATGTGTCACTTCACAATAATTCTAATACTAATAAATCCATTTCACAATTAACAACAAATCCATTATGCCAATCTAACATTTTATTGGTTGCATTAAAAATTATGCATTACGTCAAATTAACTTTGATACTAATAAGCAAGTTTCATTAATACCAAGAAATTCTGTAAGGGAATTAAAAATTTTATTAGCTGTTTTAAAAATTATGTGTCACTTCACAATAATTCTAATACTAATAAATCCATTTCACAATTAACAACAAATCCATTTTGCCAAGGTAAGATTTTATTGGTTAATTAAAAATTATGCATTAAGTCAAATTAACTTTGATACTAATAAGCAAGTTTCATTAATACGTAGAAATTCTGAGAGGGAATTAAAAATTTTATTAGACGTTTTAAAAATTATGAGTCACACCACAATAATTCTAATACTAATAAATCCATTTCACAATTAACAACAAGTCCATTATGCCGAGGTAAGATTTTATTGGTTGCATTAAAAATTATGCATTACGTCAAATTAATTTTGATACTAATAAATAAAATTTAATAAATACGTACAAATTCTGTAAGGGATTTAAAATTTTATTAGCTGTTTTTTAAATTATGTGTCACTTAACAATAATTCTAATACTAATAAATCCATTTCACAATTAACAACAAATCCATTTTGCCAAGGTAAGATATTATTGGTTTCTTTCAAAATTATGCATTACCTCAAATTAACTTTGATACTAATAAGCAAATTTCATTAATACCAACAAATTCAGTAAGAGAATTAAAAATTTTATTAGACGTTTTAAAAATTATGTGTCACTTCACAATAATTCTAATACCAATAAATCCATTTCACAATTAACAACAAATTCTTTATGCCAATGTAAAATTTTATTGGTTACTTTCAAAATTATGCATTACGTCAAATTAACTTTAATACTAATAAACAGATTTCATTAATACCTACAAATTCTGTAAGAGAATTAAAAATTTTATTAGACGTTTTAAAAATTATGTGTCATTTCACAATAATTCTAATACTAATAAATCCATTTCACAATTAACAACAAATCCATTTTGCCAAGATTAGATTTTATTGGTTACATTAAACATTATGCATTAAGTCAAATTAACTTTGATGACTAATAAGCATGTTTCATTAATACCTACAAATTCTGTAAGGGAACATAAAATTTTATCTGTTTTAAAAATTATGTGTCACTTCACAATAATTCTAATACTAATAAATCCATTTCACAATTAACAATAAATCCATTATGCCAAGGTAAGATTTTATTGGTTACATTATAAATTATGCATTAAGTCAAATTAAGTTTGATACTAATAAATAAAATTTAATAAATACGTACAAATTCTGTAAGGGATTTAAAATTTTATTAGCTGTTTTAAAAATTATGTGTCACTTCACAATAATTCTAATACTAATAAATCCATTTCACAATTAACAACAAATCCATTATGCCAATCTAACATTTTATTGGTTGCATTAAAAATTATGCATTACGTCAAATTAACTTTGATACTAATAAGCAAGTTTCATTAATACCAAGAAATTCTGTAAGGGAATTAAAAATTTTATTAGCTGTTTTAAAAATTATGTGTCACTTCACAATAATTCTAATACTAATAAATCCATTTCACAATTAACAACAAATCCATTTTGCCAAGGTAAGATTTTATTGGTTAATTAAAAATTATGCATTAAGTCAAATTAACTTTGATACTAATAAGCAAGTTTCATTAATACGTAGAAATTCTGAGAGGGAATTAAAAATTTTATTAGACGTTTTAAAAATTATGAGTCACACCACAATAATTCTAATACTAATAAATCCATTTCACAATTAACAACAAGTCCATTATGCCGAGGTAAGATTTTATTGGTTGCATTAAAAATTATGCATTACGTCAAATTAATTTTGATACTAATAAATAAAATTTAATAAATACGTACAAATTCTGTAAGGGATTTAAAATTTTATTAGCTGTTTTTTAAATTATGTGTCACTTAACAATAATTCTAATACTAATAAATCCATTTCACAATTAACAACAAATCCATTTTGCCAAGGTAAGATATTATTGGTTTCTTTCAAAATTATGCATTACCTCAAATTAACTTTGATACTAATAAGCAAATTTCATTAATACCAACAAATTCAGTAAGAGAATTAAAAATTTTATTAGACGTTTTAAAAATTATGTGTCACTTCACAATAATTCTAATACCAATAAATCCATTTCACAATTAACAACAAATTCTTTATGCCAAGGTAAAATTTTATTGGTTACTTTCAAAATTATGCATTACGTCAAATTAACTTTAATACTAATAAACAGATTTCATTAATACCTACAAATTCTGTAAGAGAATTAAAAATTTTATTAGACGTTTTAAAAATTATGTGTCATTTCACAATAATTCTAATACTAATAAATCCATTTCACAATTAACAACAAATCCATTTTGCCAAGATTAGATTTTATTGGTTACATTAAACATTATGCATTAAGTCAAATTAACTTTGATGACTAATAAGCATGTTTCATTAATACCTACAAATTCTGTAAGGGAACATAAAATTTTATCTGTTTTAAAAATTATGTGTCACTTCACAATAATTCTAATACTAATAAATCCATTTCACAATTAACAATAAATCCATTATGCCAAGGTAAGATTTTATTGGTTACATTAAAAATTATGCATTAAGTCAAATTAACTTTGATACTAATAAATAAAATTTAATAAATACGTACAAATTCTGTAAGGGATTTAAAATTTTATTAGCTGTTTTAAAAATTATGAGTCACTTCACAATAATTCTAATACTAATAAATCCATTTCACAATTAACAACAAAATCTTTATGCCAATGTAAGATTTTATTGGTTACTTTCAAAATTATGCATTACGTCAAATTAACTTTGATACTAATAAGCAAATTTCATTAATATCTACAAATTCTGTCAGGGAGCATAAAATTTTATCTGTTTTAAAAATTATGTGTCACTTCACAATAATTCTAATACTAATAAATCCATTTCACAATTAACAACAAATCCATTATGCCAAGGTAAGATTTTATTGGTTACATTAAAAATTATGTGTTAAGGGAAGAAAATAAATGAAGTGAGCAACCGTTTTATACTAATATTAGAGAACATATATTACATACATAAACGGATTACAATCGATTTCGCTATCTTGTTAACACGTGGTGACACTTTGACTCTCAAGAGGACAATAAGCGACGAAAACGGTTACATTCAAAAAAACGGCAAAACAGGTGTCGCTCTCGCGATCGACATAGGTGACCGTCCGCGTGACACGTCATCGTCGTGGCATACGTATACAAATTCAAAATCGCGAAAACACCTAACAATCCCCTACTTTTGCGCGATCTATGCCTATATTTCTGGTACAGCGATCGTGAGCTAAGGGTTTTAGCCCTTTTGTTAGGATATCCGCTGGATTTTCCTCTGTTGCAATATAATTGATCTTTATCAATCCTTCTTCGACCTTTTCCCTCACAATATGATAAGCGATGTCTATGTGCTTGGTCTTGGCCTTTTCCACCCTGTTCTTGGAATAATCTATAGCAGCTCGGTTGTCGGAGTAGATTTCAATACTTCCTGAAATTATAAACTCCGATAATTGTAATTCATCTAGCAGCATGCTTACTCAGATTGCTTCCTTAACACCTCGAGATAACGATACATATTCGGCTTCCATCGTCGAAGTCGCTATGCATTTCTGTTTGGAAGAATACCATTGCACAGTGTTATTGCCTATTTTCATGACCATTCCTGAGTAAGAATGTCTATCATCGACATCTCCTGCCCAGTCTGCATCGCAATATATTTTGACTGCAGATTCCTCGTTCGCTGTATATGCCAATCTGTAGTTCTTCGTCTTTTGTAAATAACGTAACACATGTTTCGCTTGGTGCCAGTGTGCTTCTCCTGGATCACTGTTGAACTGTGACAATTTTGTTACAGCGTATATCAGGTCAGGCCTTGTATGCAGGGCTAAGTACGTTAATGACCCGATTAAATTTCTATATGGCACACTTGACATTCTTTTTCTCTCCGCCTCTTTTCTGGGACTGTCTTGTGTGGAAATTTTTATCCCTGGGTCCAGTGGGGTCGCCGCTCCACGGCATTCTGTCATATTATACTCCTTTAAAATATTCTCTACGTATGCCCTTTGCGACAGGTATATACCTCCGTTTTTGTGACGATCTACTTTCACTCCTAAGGCATAGTTTATTTCACCCAGGTCCTTTGCTTCGTAAGCCTGACAGATACTCTTGACTAAAACCGTGATTGAGGTTAGATCTCTAGAAAAAATAAAAATATCATCGACATATATTACTACGACTGTCCAAAAACCATGAACATATATACAACTCGAAGATTTCAATCGCCTAAACCCTTGCTTTATTAGGAACTCATCTAATTCCTTGTTCCAATTCCTGCCAGACTGTTTCAGCCCGTAGATTGGTCTAAGTAATTTGGCTACTTTTCCTTCTTCGCATTCGTACAACGGCGGTAACTTCATGTATATCTCCTCTTCCAGTTGTCCGTAGAGATAGGCGCATTTTATATCTAAATGTCTTGTATGCCACTGAAAATCTACCGTTATTGCTAACATCAGTCTTATTATTGAGAAGCTAGCCACTGGGGAGAATGTTTCCTCGTAATCCATCCCTTTCTTTTGAGAAAATCCTTGCGCAACCAATCTTGCCTTGTATCTTGATACTTCTCCGTTTGCATCCCTTTTTAGTTTAAACACCCATTTACAACCGATACATTTTCTTCCTTCGGGTAATTCGGTGACTTCCCACGTTTTTCTCTCCGATAAACTGTCTAATTCTTCTCTGATTGCATTTTCCCATTTGGTCGCTTGTGGTGATGCCAATGCCTCTTTAACGCTTTGCGGTTCTACAATCTCTAAAAAATTTGCTTCGATGTCGCTTCCCAACGTTGAACTGTTATCATCATTATAATCTAGGATTTTTCCTTTTGGCTTTCCTTTACATCCGTACGGGTTTCGTACAACCTTTTTCGGTCTACCAGATCTTGGTGTCGACTGGGATTTTGATGCCCCTACTATCTCGTTATCTGATTGATTTCGTGGTTCCTGTCTTGGACGCCTCTTTTGTTGAACGACTTCTTCGTCGCATGGCGCGCTTGCTTCAAATTCACCTAAGTTATCGACTTCTGACTCGTCGTCCGACCATCTCGCGCATCTCCAGGTCCCATCCTTCTTTTCGCGAGTCCAGTCATACCCTATTTTGTCTTCTGCAAATTTTACATGTTTCGTGATCATTATATCGTCCGTTTTGGGACACCATAAACGATACCCTTTGGTTTGCGTCGCGTATCCAACGAATACACATTCTATTGCTCGATCATCTAATTTCTTTCTTCGTTGCTCGGGCAAACGAGCGTAAGCTAAGCATCCATATGCTTTTAGATGTCGAACACTCGGCGTGCAATCAGTCCATATGGCCACTGGGACTTCATCATTTATGGCAGAATGGCAGACACGATTCTTAATATAAGCTGCAGTTGTTACAGCCTCTGCCCAGAATCTTTGCGGCAGGTGAGCTGATTTGAGCATTGCTCTCGTCAGATTCAGAAGCGTACGATTTATTCTTTCGGCTACTCCGTTCATTTGTGGGGTGTCTACATTTGATTTTTCGTGTTTAATTCCCAAGGTCTTGAAATATGCGTCTAGCTCCTTGTTACAAAATTCTAGACCATTGTCTGTGCGGAATCTTTTTACCTTTTTACCTTTCTCGCGCTCAACTCTGGCAATATACTCTTTGATACGATTCTTTGCTTCATCCTTAGATTTCATGCACACAACTTTCGTGTATCTGGAAAAATCATCGGTGAACGTTATAAAATATTTATTACCGGCAATCGAATCAGTTGGCATAGGCCCGCATACATCACTGTGGATCAACTCACATGTCCCCTTTGTCTGCTTAAAAGTTAGTTTCCTACTAGCAACTCTTGTTGCTTTACTCACGTTACATGCGTCGCAGGTATAATTATTTGTTTTTGTATTTTCTAACCCAGTTACACGCTTCGTGTCCATTAATTTTTTAATAATTTCGTTACTTACGTGACAGAAACGTTTGTGCCATATTTGATTCGTTTCTATGCTCGTTGCGTGCGATTCCATTTGTAAATTCGCGTTCGTACTCACTTCTGCTCTGACTATGTATAAATCGTCCTTTCGATATGCTATGCCAATGATCTCTTTGGTTCTAGTATTTTTTATTTTAATGACTCCATCTTTTATCAGCAGCTCCTTTCCCTTTTGTTCAATCTGAGATACCGACATAAGGTTTCTTCGTACATTTGGTACGTAGTATACATTGTACAGTATAACTGTCTCCCGTCTGTTACCTATAATCATATTTACGATTATATCCCCTATACCTTGCGCTTTTAGGATTGTACTTCCCCCCTTTTCGGGATCCGCTGCCGTGTTAACCTCTTCGGTGTCAATGGATCTAAACTTTATAAACCAATCGCGCCTTTTGCATACGTGGTGCGTACACCCGCTGTCTAAAAGCCACGAATCATTTAAATCTACATTGTTCAAACTTACTAAAAATGCATCATAATTTTTTGAGAGTCTTGTTTCGGGACCTCTTTTACTTCTGATTGTCCTCATACGGCAATCCCTTGCCATGTGCCCGATTTTATTGCAATTATAGCACTTCCTTGGTTGTCTGGCATCGTCATTCGGTGTCTTAGGCCCTTTTTTCTCAGTTTTCTTATTCACGTGCAGAGCTTCCTTGGGATATTCCGTGGTTTTCTCCACCCTGGACATCCTTCTCTCATATTCCTCTAATAGGACACGTTTAACCTCTGCCGAAGTGAATTTTTCATCTGGAAAACTAGCTAAAGCCATATTTAAATTTTCGTAACTATCAGGGAGTCCCGACAGCATCGTGTACGCAATATCCTCGTCTTTGACCTCTGATCCAGCCTCCCTTAGGTTTCTCGCATTTATTTTAACTCTAGATACATAAGCGGTCATACTTTCATCGTCTTTCATCTTTAAATGATAAAATTCCTTTTTTAATTGCATAATGCGGACTCTAGACTTAGGCTGATGTATTTCTTTTAACGTTTTCCATGCCTCGAACGCGTTCACGCAATCTTCTATATGAACTTGTTGGTCTGCTTCGATATGCAAACCAATAGCCGCGAATGCTTTATTTTCATTAATTTGGTGATTTCTTACCTCTATTTCTGTAGCGTTATCGGGGGGTGCCCTTTTTGTCAGCACGTGGTCGAGCAAGCCTTTACCTCTAAGATACCAGCACATTTCCGTTTTCCAGGTCTGGTAGTTTGAATCTGATAGTTTTGTGATTTGAAATTCACCTTTTAATTCGCTCATTTTTTTTTTTTTTTTTACGTGCTTGTAACACTCTTCCAATTAGTCTAGTAGAAATGTTCTCGTTTTTACTTTGTGCGATGCGCACTATCACTTTGAACGATTCTTTTTCACATCACTTTTTGTAAGCTGGGCCCATAACCATTGTTAAGGGAAGAAAATAAATGAAGTGAGCAACCGTTTTATACTAATATTAGAGAACATATATTACATACATAAACGGATTACAATCGATTTCGCTATCTTGTTAACACGTGGTGACACTTTGACTCTCAAGAGGACAATAGGCGACGAAAACGGTTACATTCAAAAAAACGGCAAAACAGGTGTCGCTCTCGCGATCGACATAGGTGACCGTCCGCGTGACACGTCATCGTCGCGGCATACGTATACAAATTCAAAATCGCGAAAACACCTAACATTATGCATTAAGTCAAATTAACTTTGATACTAATCAATAAAATTTAATAAATACGTACAAATTCTGTAAGGGATTTAAAATTTTATTAGCTGTTTTAAAAATTATGTGTCACTTCACAACAATTCTAATACTAATAAATCCATTTCACAATTAACAACAAATCCATTATGCCAAGGTAAGATTTTATTGGTTACATTAAAAATTATGCATTAAGTCAAATTAAGTTTGATACTAATAAATAAAATTTAATAAATACGTACAAATTCTGTAAGGGATTTAAAATTTTATTAGCTGTTTTAAAAATTATGTGTCACTTCACAATAATTCTAATACTAATAAATCCATTTCACAATTAACAACAAATCCATTATGCCAATCTAACATTTTATTGGTTGCATTAAAAATTATGCATTACGTCAAATTAACTTTGATACTAATAAGCAAGTTTCATTAATACCAAGAAATACTGTAAGGGAATTAATAATTTTATTAGCTGTTTTAAAAATTATGTGTCACTTCACAATAATTCTAATACTAATAAATCCATTTCACAATTAACAACAAATCCATTTTGCCAAGGTAAGATTTTATTGGTTACATTAAAAATTATGCATTAAGGCAAATTAACTTTGATACTAATAAGCAAATTTCATTAATACCTACAAATTCTGTAAGAGAATTAAAAATTTTATTAGACGTTTTCAAAATTATGAGTCACTTCACAATAATTCTAATACTAATAAATCCATTTCACAATTAACAACAAAATCTTTATGCCTATGTAAGATTTTATGGGTTACTTTCAAAATTATGCATTACGTCAAATTAACTTTGATACTAATAAGCAAATTTCATTAATGTCTACAAATTCTGTCAGGGAACATAAAATTTTATCTGTTTTAAAAATTATGTGTCACTTCACAACAATTAACAACAAATCCATTATGCCAATCTAAGATTTTATTGGTTGCATTAAAAATTATGCATTATGTCAAATTAACTTTGATACTAATAAATGAAATATAATAAATACGTACAAATTCTGTAAGGGGATTTAAAATTTTATTAACTGTTTAAAAAATTATGTGGTACTTCACAATAATTCTAATACCAATAAATCCATTTCACAATTAACAACAAATTCTTTATGCCAAGGTAAGATTGTATTGGTTACTTTCAAAATTATGCATTACGTCAAATTAACTTTGATACTAATAAGCAAATTTCATTAATACCTACAAATTCTGTAAGGGAATTTAAAATTTGATTAGCTGTTTTAAAAATTATGTGTCACTTCACAATAATTCTAGTACGAATAAATCCATTTCACAATTAACAACAAATCCATTATGCCAATCTAAGATTTTATTGGTTGCATTAAAAATTATGCATTACGTCAAATTAACTTTGATACTAATATATAAAATTTAATAAATACCTACAAATTCTGTAAGGCAATTAAGAATTTTATTAGCTGTTTTAAAAGTTATGTGTCACTTCACAATAATTCTAATACTAATAAATCCATTTCACAATTAACAACAAATCCATTATGCCAAGGTAAGATTGTATTGGTTACATTAAAAATTATGCATTACGTCAAATTAACTTTCATACTAATAAGCAAATTTCATTAATACCTACAAATTCTGTAAGGGAATTTAAAATTTTATTAGCTGTTTTAAAAATTATGTGTCACTTCACAATAATTCTAGTACGAATAAATCCATTTCACAATTAACAACAAATCCATTTTGCCAAGGTAAGATTTTATTGGTTGCATTAATAATTATGCATTACGTCAAATTAATTTTGATACTAATAAATAAAATTTAATAAATACCTACAAATTCTATAAAGGATTTAAAATTTTATTACCTGTTTTAAAAATGATGTGTCACTTCACATTAATTCTAATACTAATGAATCCGTTTCACTATAACCAACAAATCCTTTATGCCAAGGTAAGATTTTATTGGTTACATTAAAAATTATGACATTGTGTCAAATTAACTTTGATACTCATAATTAAAATTTAATAAATACCTACAAATTCTGTAAGGGATTTAAAATTTTATTAGCTGTTTTAAAAATTATGTGTCACTTCACAATAATTCTAATACTAATAAATCCATTTCACAATTAACAACAAATCCATTATGCCAATCTAACATTTTATTGGTTGCATTAAAAATTATGCATTACGTCAAATTAACTTTGATACTAATAAGCAAGTTTCATTAATACCAAGAAATTCTGTAAGGGAATTAATAATTTTATTAGCTGTTTTAAAAATTATGTGTCACTTCACAATAATTCTAATACTAATAAATCCATTTCACAATTAACAACAAATCCATTTTGCCAAGGTAAGATTTTATTGGTTACATTAAAAATTATGCATTAAGTCAAATTAACTTTGATACTAATAAGCAAATTTCATTAATACCTACAAATTCTGTAAGAGAATTAAAAATTTTATTAGACGTTTTAAAAATTATGAGTCACTTCACAATAATTCTAATACTAATAAATCCATTTCACAATTAACAACAAAATCTTTATGCCTATGTAAGATTGTATTGGTTACTTTCAAAATTATGCATTACGTCAAATTAACTTTGATACTAATAAGCAAATTTCATTAATCTCTACAAATTCTGTCAGGGAACATAAAATTTTATCTGTTTTAAAAATTATGTGTCACTTCACAATTATTCGAATACTAATAAATCCATTTTACAATTAACAACAAATCCATTATGCCAATCTAAGATTTTATTGGTTGCATTAAAAATTATGCATTACGTCAAATTAACTTTGATACTAATAAATGAAATTTAATAAATACGTACAAATTCTGTAAGGGGATTTAAAATTTTATTAACTGTTTTAAAAATTATGTGGTACTTCACAATAATTCTAATACCAATAAATCCATTTCACAATTAACAACAAATTCTTTATGCCAAGGTAAGATTGTATTGGTTACTTTCAAAATTATGCATTACGTCAAATTAACTTTGATACTAATAAGCAAATTTCATTAATCTCTACAAATTCTGTCAGGGAACATAAAATTTTATCTGTTTTAAAAATTATGTGTCACTTCACAATTATTCGAATACTAATAAATCCATTTTACAATTAACAACAAATCCATTATGCCAATCTAAGATTTTATTGGTTGCATTAAAAATTATGCATTACGTCAAATTAACTTTGATACTAATAAATGAAATTTAATAAATACGTACAAATTCTGTAAGGGGATTTAAAATTTTATTAACTGTTTTAAAAATTATGTGGTACTTCACAATAACTCTAATACCAATAAATCCATTTCACAATTAACAACAAATTCTTTATGCCAAGGTAAGATTGTATTGGTTACTTTCAAAATTATGCATTACGTCAAATTAACTTTGATACTAATAAACAGATTTCATTAATACCTACAAATTCTGTAAGAGAATGAAAAATTTTATTAGACGTTTTAAAAATTATGTGTCACTTCACAATAATTCTAGTACGAATAAATCCATTTCACAATTAACAACAAATCCATTTTGCCAAGGTAAGATTTTATTGGTTACATTAAAAATTATGCATTAAGTCAAATTAACTTTGATACTAATAAGCAAGTTTCATTAATACGTACAAATTCTGTAAGGGAATTAAAAATTTTATTAGACGTTTTAAAAATTATGTGTCACTTCACAATAATTCTAATACTAATAAATCCATTTCACAATTAACAACAAATCCATTATGCCAAGGTAAGATTTTATTTGTTACTTTAAAAATTATGCATTACGTCAAATTAACTTTGATACTAATAAACAGATTTCATTAATACCTACAAATTCTGTAAGGGAATTTAAAATTTGATTAGCTGTTTTAAAAATTATGTGTCACTTCACAATAATTCTAGTACGAATAAATCCATTTCACAATTAGCAACAAATCCATTTTGCCAAGGTAAGATTTTATTGGTTGCATTAAAAATTATGCATTACGTCAAATTAACTTTGATACTAATATATAAAATTTAATAAATACCTACAAATTCTGTAAGGCAATTAAGAATTTTATTAGCTGTTTTAAAAATTATGTGTCACTTCACAATAATTCTAATACTAATAAATCCATTTCACAATTAACAACAAATCCATTATGCCAAGGTAAGATTTTATTGGTTACATTAAAAATTATGCATTACGTCAAATTAACTTTCATACTAATAAGCAAATTTCATTAATACCTACAAATTCTGTAAGGGAATTAAAAAGTTTATTAGCTGTTTTAAAAACTATGTGTCACTTCACAATAATTCTAATACTAATAAATCCGTTTCACTATACCCAACAAATCCTTTATGCCAAGGTAAGATTTTATTGGTTACATTAAAAATTATGCATTACGTCAAATTAACTTTGATACTAATAAGCAAATTTCATTAATACCTACAAATTGTGTAAAGGAAACAAAAATTTCCCTTTTTTTAGAAATTACGTGTTACATAACATTAATTCTAATACTAATAAGTACATTTCACAATTACCTACATATTCTATAAGCGAAGGTAATATTTTATTCGTTATATTAGAAATTATGCATTATGTCAAATTAACTTTGACACTAATAAACAAATTTCATAAATAACTACAAATTATGTAAGGGAAGGTAAAATTTTATTCGTTACTTTAGAAATTATGCATTACGTCAAATTAACTTTGACACTAATAAACTTATATGATAGAGCGGGTGAAGCGGTGTAGACAGACTGGTAGATTCTCAATTTTTACATTCGTTAATGCACATAGATGTTGCATGGGGTCGAGGCGTCGGCACTCCAACACTTCCCCTCGATGCGGAGACTCCTCGCTCAATGGTCAGCCCCAGGAGGTCCCTGCAATGCAGATGTTTGGGGCCTGGCAAGCCCTTAGTCATGATATCCGCCGTTATGTCCTCGGCGGAGACATGTCTGATTTTTATCAATTTTTCATCCACGGCCTCACGTACGAAATGGTGGCGTACGTCGATATGTTTTGTTCTGCCGTGATAAACTGGATTCTCGGCCAACCTGCGTGCTCCATTATTGTCGCAGTGTATACTTACGTCAGCAAGCGCATCAAAACCCAGCTCCAAAACAAATTTGCGCAGGTGAATTACCTCCTTGGTCGCCCCGCTGAGTGCCATGTACTTAGCCTCCGTCGAAGAGAGCGCCACGGTTCTTTGCTTCCTGGACTCCCAAGACACAGCAGCTCCGGCCAGTAAGAAAGCGTATCCGGTATAGGACCTCCTGTCATCCGGACATTTCGCCCAGTCAGCGTCGACATAACCAGCCAAGGGCTCTGCTGTTTTCTTGAACGATAGACCCATCGACGATGTGGCTTTCAGGTATCGGAGCACGCGCTTCGCTGCTGCCCAATGATCTCCATCGTAACAGTTGTTGTATTGGCTCAAGTAACTGGCAACATGCGCGATGTCAGGTCTAGTGCATACAGCAATGTACATCAAGCTCCCGACGAGCTCGAGGTATGGGAGCTTTCACCCCAGAAAGAATTCGGTAATCCCGACTGAACCAATAAACATCTGGTCATGTCCATTAATGTCCGGTTGCGCCGTTCCGCAACTCCGTTTTGTTCCGGGTTGTGCGTCACTGTCAGTCTGAGTCCTATGCCGTTCGATTTGAGGAAATTATCAAACTCTTTATTACAGTATTCTTTGCCGTTATCGCTATGCAAATTCTTTACCTTCCTGCCGGTTTGGTTTTCCACGAAGGATTTGTACTCCTTAAATGATTCTAGCACTTGATGCTTACCCCTTAATAGACGAATCTCGCATCAACCGGAGAAGTCATCAATGAATGTAACGAAATATTTCGCTCTTCCGTTCGACTCTGTGCGCATCGGACCGCACACGTCCGAGTGAACGTTTTCTAATAACCTTGAGTTTCGTTCCAACATTTTAAGAAAAGGAGTTCGCGACATTTTTCCGTAAATACACGTATCGCATTCGTAATTCCCGTCGTGGCTTTCTAAACGCATTCCTTCTACACGCCCGTCTTTGTTGCATTCGAAAAGGCCTCTAAAGTTTAAATGGCCCATTCGTCGGTGCCATCTTTGCGTCAAATTAATTTCCGATCTCGTACTACATTTCTCGGCTATACACGCGGTCGCGTCACGCTCCCTCTCGCGTAAAAAATATAGTCCGTTTTTCCGCTCGCATGATAATATAACCTCGCCGGTATCTGCGGCGATTTGCGCAGATTTATTGTTGAAAACCACCTTTAAACCTCTGTCGGTAATTTTTGTTACCGATAATAAATTCGTTCGTAGGTCCGTTACGTAGACGGCATCGTTCACTGTCACGTTCGTAGATTTTCCGTTCGATTACGCGACGAAGGACACCGTACCTTTAGCTTTAATTTCCGCTGTGTCGTTGTTCGCTAAACCGAGCGTTCCTTGTTTAACCTCTGTCACGATCGCGAATTTGTCTTCTCTGTTGCACAAATGAGCCGTACAGCCGCTGTCGAGGCACCGTCTAGCGTTTCGCACATCGTTCGCTTCCGCACTGTTTTCCGCTACGCACGACTCGTCTTCAATGGCGTACAAAGATGCATGATTCGCTTTATCGTCCCGTTTCACTTTTTCTTTACATTCCGACGCTTTATGTTCGACTTTTCTACACCGATGACACTTGTATTTAAACGATTCCGACTTCTTATTTTCAGTATTCACATTTCGTCGCTTTTCGAATTTCTTTTTCGCGTACATAGCGTTCGGCGTATCTTCCCGCGTATCGTTTTTTCTTGCGTCGTTTTCTTTTACGATCTTTATCCGCTGAATTTCGAGTGACGGTAGCTCATCGCGCGACTCAATCGCACAGCGAAAATTCTCGAAGCTATATGGGAGGCTGTAAAGAAGCATCACCGATAATAAATCTTGATTTATCTGTATTTCCATCTCACCTAGCTTGTCTACAGTATCGAAGAACTCCGTGAGATGTTCGCGTACATCCCCGCTTTCGGCCATCTTTTGCAATGTCAATCGCTTCAACAACGTGGCTTTTCGGGCTGGTCCCTTCGATTGGTATATTTCCTGTAATTTTAGCCAGACTTGTCTCGATGTGGTACATCCTTTAATCTGCTTCAGTTCCGAAGGATTAATGCACAGAATAATATCTGCTTTAGCTTTTCGATCCTCCGTCTCCCATTTTTCCGCCGCTTCTCTTGATCTTTCGTCTGCGCCGACGATTTCGGGTTTCGTTTTTCCACCGCTCACGTATCCCCACGTGTCATTCTTGATGAGCAACGCTTCCATCTGGATTTTCCAGGTGTCGAAGTTATCTTTGTATAACGGCTCGATTCTTACAGTCGACGCGGCCATGATTATTTTCTCAAAAAACGTAATAACCTTAACTATTTACTGCGCGTGTTTGACAATGCCTGGTCCCATAACCTGATAAGACAGAGCGGGTGAAGCGGTGTAGACAGACTGGTAGATGCTCAATTTTTACATTCGTCAATGCACATAGATGTCGCATGGGGTCGAGGCGTCGCCACTCCAACATAAACAAACTTCATTAATACCTTCGAATTCTGTACGGGAAGGTAAAATTTTATTAGCTGTTTTAAAAATAATGTGTTACTTCACATTAATTCTAATGCTAATAAATACATTTCACATATACCTACAAATTCTGTAAGTGAATGTAAAATTTTATTGGTTACCTTAAAAATTATGTCTTACTGTAACGATTTTTACGCATTCGTCGTTGCGTACTGGTGTTCGGACAGGGTGATTTGGACATTAACGATGACTCGTGAATTACTGCGCAACGTTTATTGCACAGAGTCAAGTACACGAGTAACAAACAATAAATATAGTCATTTACACATGATCGAGTACTCACAAAACAGTTATTCTAATGAGCGCGCTGACCATCGTTGTTGTATGCGACACGTGGTCGAGAGTGTTCGGAGGTTATTTCGAGATATTATTGATCTCTGAGCAGTCTGTAATTATATTAATCACTCGCGGAGCGTTCTGTTCACAATTACGCGTTCAGAGGACTTTCTAATTATACAACATAAAACGCAAAGTTTTGTGACGCCTGTAAGACCGCGACTGTCGATCTCCCTTTTCGGTGATAACCCGGCCGATAGAGGGCCGCGAGTAACACCTCGCGATTCCGTGATTCTCGCTAGAACAAAGGTACGGTCGCGAGTATATAAGCGACACGCGAGCTCGGTACAGGGGACCAGGCTTCCGCTTACGAGTGCGTCGATTCCCGAATCACGAATAAGCCGTGAGCCTGCTCCTGTTTTTATCAAGTCTGCGACTTGACTTCCTCCTTCCTTCGACGGAGTCCCGTACGGGGTGTTTTTGCAACCGTACGAGAAAAACATCCCGTATCCCCGGCCTTGCCTGACAGTTCGCTGCCGAGGTGCCATCCTTGACCGCCGGAAGGACGATTACCGTTCTCGGGACGCGTCCTCGGAGCCACGGTCCTCTATTGCCCGGGATCCAGTGGAGTGTGTTACGCAACCGCTGCTCCAGGGGCATCTACTCCGATACCCGATACTCCCGTCTACCCCAGCGCCGCCGGGACCGCCGCGTCCGCGCACTCTCGACACGTCCGAGCCGCGTCCGAGCGTTCTCGCCGAGTAAATGTCCGAGCGTCCGCGTAAAGCATTGTCCGTCCGAGCGTCCGCGTGAACCAATGTCCGTCCGAGCGCCCGCGTAAAGCATTGTCCGTCCGAGCGTCAGCGTAAAGCACTGTCCGTCCGAGCGTCCGAGTAAGCCGTCGCTTACCACCGCGTCCGTCCGAGCGACCTTAGTATATAAGCCGCGAGCAAGCCGTTGCTTGCAACGTCCGAACCGCGTCCGAACCGTCGTCCGTCCGAGCGTCCGACCTAGCGCGCACTCGATACGTGCCGACCCAACCTGGCATACCGGCTGAGCCGGCAGGTTTGAACGTTACAGTTTTTTAGGTCTAGTTTCGTATTTCCGAAAATTTATACAAAATTTTGCGCTACAAGCGAAACCATTATACGATTTATTAAAATGTAAAACCTCATATCGATGGGATGAGCAAATGTTAGAATGTTTTGAAAAGCTTAAAGAAATTTTAATGTCAGAACCAGTTTTAGCAATCTATTCGCCACTTGCAGAAACCGAATTGCATTGCGATGCAAGTAGTCATGGATTTGGATCTGTTTTATTGCAGAAGCAAGTAGATGGAAAATTTCATCCTATATGTTATTTCAGTAAACGCACGAGTAAAACGGAGTCAAAATACCACAGTTTTGGGCTCGAGGCCTTACCAATAGTTTATTCGTTGGAACGTTTTCGAATTTATTTACAAGGAATTCAGTTTAAGATTGTAACGGATTGTCAAAGTCTGAAATTAACTTTAGAGCGCAAAGAAATTAACCCAAGAATTTTGAGGTGGTCACTTATTTTAAGAAATTACGATTACACATTGGAACACCGACCAGGGGAAAAATTAGTTCACGCGGATGCTTTGAGTCGAGAATTTAGTGTATTGATTATTACAGAAAATAGTTTTGAACGAAATTTGGCGATTTTACAGAATCAGGACTCCGAAATCAGTAAATTGCATGATACGTTATTGCACGGTGAAAATAAATTTTTTGAATTAAATAACGGTTTAGTCTATCGAAAAATTAATAATAAATTATTATTTTATGTTCCTTCCTCGATGGAAGAAAATATAATTCGTACGAATCATGAAGAAATAGGTCATCAGGGGTTAAACAAAACAGTCGAGTATATTTCACGAGTTTACTGGTTCCCGGATAAAAAGGCGAAGGTGCAAAATTTGATAATGAACTGTTTGAAATGTATCACGTATTCGACAAATGCCAATCGCGTAGAAGGAATATTGCAATGTCCGGACAAAGGAACAGTACCATTTTATTGTATTCATATTGATTATTATGGCCCATTAGAACGTACGCGACATCGACAGAAATATATTTTTGAAATAATAGATGCTTTTACGAAATTTGTAAAATTTTATCCGACAGTGACCACAAATGCAGACGAAGCAATTAAACATTTACGTACATATTTTTCTAATTATAGTAGACCGCATAAGATAGTATCAGACAGAGGTAGTGCTTTTACATCTAATAAATTTAAAAAATTTGTAGCAGAATACGGAATTCAGCATGTGTTGATTGCGACGGCAACACCACACGCTAACGGACAAATCGAAAGAATTAACAGGTCACTTACTACGATGTTATCAAAATTAAGCGCGACTACAGGTTCGTGGAATGAAATATTAGTTAAAATAGAATATGCTATTAATAATACGTTGAACCGTAGTATAGGAGATACACCGTCTAAATTATTGTTCGGGATAAATCAAACTGGTCAAGTTAACGACGATTTACGTAGAATTATGGAAGAACCCGAAATTCGAGTTTTGAACACGATTAGAGCAAATGCAGTTGCGAATATACAAACGACCAATGAATATAATAAGCGTTATTATGATAAGCGACACAAATATCCAACACAATATTCAGTAGGCGATTATGTTGTGATAAAAAATGTAGACGTCACGCCAGGTGTTAATAAGAAATTATTACCAAAATTTAGGGGGCCGTATCAAATTTCAAAAGTATTAGACAAAAATCGTTATGTCATACGTGACCCGGAAGGACAACAATTGACGAATTTGCCATTTGAAGGTATTTGCTCACCGGAGAATATGAAATTATGGATAAATCAAAATGTATAGAAGATATAATATAAGATTTGTATTAATTTAGTTTAAGATTAGATTAAGTAAGCGAAGCGTTTGTATCATTAAGCAGAAATATTTTGTTTCGTTAATATTTGGAGTAATATGCGAATATTTTTGTGTGCGTGGAAATATGTCGAGATTGAATTTAATTTACTTTATGTTTTGATTTCATAGATTATTTGTTTCTTTTGTCGTAAATTAGCGTTCTTTTGTTTTGTTTTATAATTATCACAACACATATGCGAAACGATTGAGGGCAATCGTTTTGTCAGGATAGGCCGAGTTATAGTATCGATATATATCGTCTCTACCGAACGATGCTCCGTAAAACAAATGAGCGACTTCGATTCGCAGCTGAGGAACGCCGCGAGAAACGGAGTCTCCTACCATCCGTTGACCGCGAACGATCGCATTTAGTTTTAGTCTTTTCACGTTATTTTTATTTGTTACAATATATACTCATATTTGTGTTTCGTTATTAAAAGACTATTTTTATTTAAATCCTGACACCCTTAGTCTACTACAGACGGACAAAGGTAACGGATATATATTATCAATTCAAGATCAATTAACTAAGTATCTTGTATTAGTTCCATTAAAACAAACTTCATCTGTTCAAATAGTAGAGGCACTCTTGAAATATTGGATATATTTATTCGGATCGCCTAAGCATATACTCACGGACCAGGGACAGAATTTTGTATCAAAAATTACTGCTGATTTTGAAAATATATTGGAAATAGGTCACATAACGACAACTGCCTTCCACCCACAATCAAACAGTTCGCTAGAACGAGCAAACGGAGTAGTCAAGGAAATGATTCGGACAACCATAAAAGATAAGGACATAAATTGGGACGAAAAACTAAACATGTTGGCATTCGGTTATAACACGTCCATACACGAAAGCACGGGCAAAACCCCATTTGAACTTACTTTCGGTAGAACGGCAGTTTTACTCTCCACAATTGCCCTTACACCAGCATTGACCCGGGAAGAACTGTTTTTGCGATGGAAGAAACGACACGAAGCCGCACTACGAGATGCTCGTAAAACACTGGAAGACACCAAGCGGAAGAATCAGCTCGTTCAAGACGACGGAATTATCAAACCACAAGTCATCTTTAAAGTAGGAGATAGGGTACTCATTCACAACGACTATTCGCGCAGTAAGCTGCGACCAGAATGGCTCGGACCCTCGATCATTAAATCGATTAAAACTCCTAACTATACTGTCATATGGGACGGACGAGAATTTACGGTACATGGTAACCGGTTAAAATTGTATCATTGTTGATTTCAGGATGATCATTCTTCTGCTTCTGCTGGGTTTATCCGATGCCCTTCGTATAACACCATTGGGCAACACGAGCGTGTTCCTTGAAGTCATCGGAGAGGCCCACCTATTCTCACAAGAGTGGAACATGATCGTCGCGGTAGATGCAAGGGAACCTAAGCAACGAGTGTCCAAAATAGCGGCAATGGCAGTAAAGACCGCAGAAACCTGTAAACTCCATAATTGCAGCGCAGCCCGTGAAATCAATCTCGTTCAACAGCGAATCCAGCGGGTGATCAATTCACTTTCTCGATTATCCGAACTTACCACATTACGTTCGCGACGAAAACGCGGTTTGATAAATGCGATAGGCACGCTTTCAAAAACACTATTTGGGACATTAGACGAATCCGATTTATCTCGCATAAATTCAAACATAGACAAATTATTCGAAATCGATAATCAACTCTCTTGCGCAATATCAAATCAGTCATTACTAATTAAATCAATGTTACGTGAGAATAGTTTGGAGTCTGTAAAAGCGATGCATGACACATACGATAGAATAATTAGAGCTATATTAAACGAAACGAGATCAACCGAATACTTAGCCCACGTATCGACGCAACTTACTGCTTTAACGCTCTTAGTAGATGAATTAAGCGAGGACAGGCAGGTATTACTATCTGCTCTAACGTTAGCTTATAACGGAATTGTACACCCGGAATTAGTACCACCAGATGATTTTATACTACACTTAAAAACTGTATACGAAAAGGCAAATATACCTTCCGTGATTGCACTCACGACTCGTAATTACAATACATTCATTATGATGAGCCAGATCGCCATACTTTGCAGTAAGGGTAAATTGATATATTCTATAAAAGTTCCTGTAATGTAGAATGAAACATGGAAGATATTGTGCCTCTACCCAGTTCCGAAAAAGCATAACGATCTCTTTGAAGTTCTTCTTGACGAGCACTCTTTCGTATTTTCACATAAATTATCATACATACCTATTGATGATGTCACGTTAGGAAACTGCAAAAAAACATTAGGATATTTCATTTGTAGACGTAATATACCAGAACATAATCAATTAAGCTCAGCTGATTGCACATCAGAAGTTCTCTGCAACGTAATAAGGCCAGCGACCGCCTGTCACGTAACACCTATAGTGATAAACGATGTCAGCTACATTCCATTGAAGGCCGTCGGTAAATACATAGTAATACCACGAAACGAGATACGAACCCGAACAACTTGTGAAAACCAGCAATTAACCTCAACCATTGACATTCTTAGTCTTATAGAAGTTTTCGGTGACTGTACACTAAGTACTCCGTTAATCACAATGAGGATAGGACGAGGTAACACCACTATAGAATTTGAAACGCGATTCCACCTGGTATCTTTAAATTATTCAGTTGATGATGTACAGTTACTCCGCAACAATATCCCGTCACTTCCTAATCATGCGCAACTAGCGTCAATCGGACAGTATGAAAAAAATTTGGATCAATTGGACGATACATTGGCCAGAATTCGTAAAGAACGGCGAATTAGAAGTTGGGTCGAAAAATTCTACAGTATTGTTACCTACCTTGGCTATGGGGCGCTAGGTCTTCTTATCGTATATGGATTATTTAAATGCTTTCGATTCTCAGAGTTGCCCGGAAAAAACCTCTGCATTCAGATATTTTGCCAGAATAGTCACAATACCACCCCCGTAGTTGAACCAGAAACAACTCGGGTACGCTTTTCAAAAATAAGTAGCAAATACGATAGATTTGTAAAACCTGCGAAACCCACCGAGTTTAAGTAAATTTGAGGACAAATTCTATGTAACGAAGGGGGTGTAACGATATCCAAAATCCCTTGGTCAGACATTCCATTGGGCTTCCTAGAAACCACGCGCCGCAATAAAATCCTTAGTCTAGCATTCCACTTCCGTTCCTAGCAATCCGCGCCACATCCAAAAAACCTTACGTCCACATTCCATCGTTAATCCACACCCAATTTCCGAGTTCACCCCCTCCAGTGCGAAAACATATATTATAAATGTAACTATCGATTCTCAATAAAGTAGATTCTGTTCGGCAAACGCAGTGTGAATTACCTTGTTTCGGCGACAACCGTGACAGTAATAATAATAATGACAATATCAGTAATAATAATGATAATAACAATAATAATAATGACAATAACAACAATAATAATGATAATAACACCAATAATAATGATAATAACAATAATAATAATGACAATAACAACAGTAATAATGATAATGATAATTACAATAATAATAATCAGAATAACAGTAATAATAATGATAATAACAGTAATAAAAATGACAATAACGACAATGATAATGATAATGACAATAACGCCAATAACAATAATAACGACAATAACAGTAATCATAATGATAATAAAAATAATAATAATGATAATAACAACAATAATGATGATATTAACTGTAATGATAATGATAATAACAGTAATAATAATGACAATAACAATAATAATAATGACAATAACGATAATAATAATGCTAATAACAGTAATAATAATGATAATAATAGTAATCATAATGATAATAACAATAATAATAATAATGTCAATAATACTAATAATAATGATAAAAACACCTAATAATAATAACAATAACGACAATAATAATGACAAGAACAGTCATCATAATGATAATAAGAATAATAATAATGTAGGATCGAATAAATCGAGGTAGACGGATTTGGTTGAAACAACGAAACAATAAAAAAACTTAATAACTAATGAATTAACGATTAACAAAAATACAGAAAAAGGTTACAAGACGACAACGTGCTACTTCGAGCGTTACAACATGACTGGCTACCCACGCCACGCCGTTTTCCTCGTTCTCCCTGAATTCCCGCGTGAAAAACAAAAGACGAACTATCCCTTGTCTTCGCGCGCGCTACGTTCGCGCCAAAAACCCTCGTGGCGCCAAATCACCGCGTCACCGGACATCCGAGTCGCCCGATCGCACCCGACGACTCCCGAACAACCGATTCCTCAATAATGATAATAACTGTGCAATATAGTTATTTTATTAGAAATGATTTAATACACCATGCTTTCACAAAGACGCTAGGACGCTAATTGCGTGCCATGCAACCGTTCGCTTCGCGCTACGTTCCCCCTGCCGAATCAAACAAAAGACGGGGGGCTCCATCCTTCCACGCGCAATATACTGGGGTACAGGGAAACAATCTCACACACACACCCCCCTTGTTTTTATTGCCAGTTAATTTGTAATATTTCCCTTTCATTTTTATATAGCTTAGGTCCAGTCAAAGCCTTAGTCAAACAATCTGCACGCATATGAATACTAGGAACATGAGTTACAAAATATTATTCTCTTTCATACCTTCTCTAATAAAATGAAATTTTCTATTTAACAATTTCGTCCGCGATTTATAATTTCCACCGTTTGACAATTTTATCACATTTATGCTATCACATTTTATTTGTTCCGTTATCTCATTCTTTTCTATTACTTCTCTCAACAGCCGACTTAGCCATATCACATCTTTCATTCCTTCAATCATAGGTTCCAACTCGCTCTCAGTTGACGACAAGGCAACTGAATATTGTTTTTTACTCCTCCACTGAATTAGATCACCATTTCGATACACAAATGTCCCGGTAAAAGATTTAGCATCTTTCGTTATGTCCCATGACGCATCAGTTTCGCAGTCTATTCGATTTCGTATGTTCTTTCCCCCATAACATAAACGGCAATTAATTGTTCCCTTTAAATATCGTAGCACTCTCTTTAATCCCGTCATGTGTATTTCCCTCGCATCATTATTATATTGAGACAAATAACTTAGTGCAAAAGCAATGTCTGGTCTTGTATTAACACTTAAAAACATTAGCCTTCCCACCAATTCCTGATATTCTTTGACATTACATTTATCACTATTTTCATAGTTGTCCATTTTTACATTCACATCAATCGGAGTTGACGTACCATTGCATTCATCCATGCCATACTGTTGAAGATTTAGAGAGCTCTCTGCTGCGACCCGCTCCAAAAGGGCAGAAGAACAGCTGGAGACGACTCAGGGCCTCTCGAAATCGGAAGAAAAAATAGTGCCTGCTCTGACTACTCTGCACGTGGTCGACGAAGACCACGATGCATCGGCCTGCTCCAAGTCTGCTCGGGAGCTTGAGACGGAGGGACGTGTGAGGGTGCAGGAGCACATCCTGTACTCGATCACCGATCTCAAGATCAGCATCGACGACTCGGCTTCATCGATGAATGCCGAAGGCAAGGAACTTGCCTTGCAGGAGCTGCAGCAACTGCATCGCCAATTCCGCGATAATCACTCCTGGCTGCTCGCTAATTGGACGCCTGCTCTGGCCCAGTCCACCTACATAAAGGAAAAGCTTGAACGCCAGGAGGCCAGAGAGGTGTACAAGCTGCAACAACAGCTGGCCACTGTTGCACAATCGACTGCTCAGGCTGCTCAGACCGGGCAACAGGCTGCTCCGACTGACCGGCGACCAGTCAGTCGACTCCCTGATATATCGCTGCCTACCTTCGACGGCTCTTACACGGAGTGGCCCCAATTTAAGGCGCGCTTTGAATCAGTAGTAGGCAGCCAAGAGAGCCTCACCAATACCGAGAAGCTCCATTATCTTTTGTCAGTGCTGCAGGGGCCAGCATTGGAAATGGTAAAACAGCTGCAACCTGTCGACTTGTCCTATCAGACCGCTCGAGTGCTCCTGACTGCTCGGTACGAGTGCAAGCGGCTCATAATTCAAGATCAGATTGAGCGCATGCTTGCACTCAAGCCGATGACCCAGCTGAGAACACGGTCCCTGGAACGCCTGCTCAACATAATTAATGACTACGTGCAGCTCGAGGCAAAGTTGGACTCAGACCACTCGTCTGATCGGTTCATGGTCCATATCATGTCAGGGCTGCTCGACAAGGACAGCATGGAGGCGTGGCACACCTTCATCGGGCGCAACATTGACTTTCCCACTGTCGAAACTCTGGTGACGTTCCTGCGGGGCCGGATTGTCATCGTGGAAAGCCTTGAAAGGGCAAGGAAGACTCAGCCAACTCGACCCGCCTCCATGGTTGCTCCATCTAAGGCAGCTCAAGGACCATCTCGCAAGCTCACGGCCACGACTACTCAGTCAACTCATTCTACTCAGGCCACTCACCAGTCTGCTCCAAAAGGCTTCTCGTACCCGTGTGATTGTTGCGAGGGACAACACTTTGTGGCAATTTGTCACAAATTTCGAGGCTTGAAACCGACCAGGAGGTTGGAGGTGGCTCGTGACCGAGCACTTTGCGTAAACTGTCTGGGCCACCACAATGTACGTAAGTGTCGGAGCAAGACATGCTGCAATATTTGTGACGAACGACATCACACGATGCTGCACGGCACGGACATAGTCACTTTGTACGCGAATCAAGACAACTCTCCTGAAACAGCAGGACCTGGCCCCTCCTCTGCTCAGTCAATTCCGAAAAGACGATACTGAAGACGTTCTGCAGTCGTCAACGCAGACAACTCAGACTACTCCAATACAGGCCACTTCGACAACTCCAACGCAGTCCACTCAGAGCAACTCAGTGCAGCCTACTCAAAAAAACTCAGTGCAGTCCACTCAGAACAATCCAGTGCAGCCCTGTCAGATCAAGTGAACGCAGCCCACTCAGAACAACTCTACGCAGTCCACTCAGAGCAATCCAGTGCAGCCTTCGCAGATCAACTCTACGCAGTCCACTTAGACCAATCCAGTGCAGCCCACTCCGACAAGGTCTACGCAGCCTACTCAGACCCATGCAACTTTGTTAGCTACTGCAATGGCTCAGGTTAAGTGTCCGACTCACTCACAGCAGGTAAGACTACTTGTAGACACTGGCTCCGAATTGTCATTCATAACTGAGGCATGTCTCAGACGATTGCAACTCCAACGCAAGCATTCTATTATTGATATCCTCGGAGTCAGTGGAAACAAGGCAGAAAAAACTCGTGGCGTAACATCAGTCCCACTTCACTCAAACTACAGACCTCTCTCAATCACTGTACAGATTCATATACTTTCATCTGTCAGCTGTCTACTGCTAACATTCAGAATCACGAACACTCCTGAATGGGCTCATCTCAGCAAGATCAACCTTGCAGATCCAGACTTCCTAGTGCAAAGGAAAGTAGACCTACTCTTGGGAGTCGACGTTTATGGACAGCTGATAAGGCCTAATATTATACAACCTTCAGTACACTCTCCAATGGCACAACTGTCTATTTTTGGGTGGTTGGTGCTTGGACCAGTCTACTCAACATCATCAGTGGTTCATAACACCCACCTTGGCGTCACAAAATCAGACACTCAGTCTCTTGATGTCACTGATTTGATTGCCAAGTTTTGGTTACAGGAGGAGCCTCCACGAGACAATACTTCTCTCCTCACTCCTGACGAGGAGGAATGTGAGGCCCACTTCTGTAAAACACACTCAAGGGACGCCTCAGGTCGATACACAGTCCGAATACCACTGAAAACGGCTCCGTCTGCTCTAGGCGACTCGCTCCAGACTGCTCACAGATATCTTAGACGGATCCTAAGGCGACTCGACAGGGACACCCAATATAAGGAATTGTACACTTGCTTCATGCAAGAGTATAGCGACTTGGGACACATGGTGAAGGTATCAGACAACTCAAATATTAACAAGTCAAGAAATGGACGAGCTGTTTCAATCGGGAAGACGACCCTGGCACATGACGATTCGTCGTCAGGAGGGTTGGGGGTCTCCTCCGGTTGTTCAGCAACTCCTTCTTTTAAGGAAACTTATCCTTATTACTTGCCTCACCATGGAGTTCTAAGGCCTGACAGCACTACAACGAAATTAAGGGTAGTCTTCAACGGTTCCAGCGCAAGCTCATCAGGCGCCTCCATCAACGATCTGATGCATACTGGACAGAACCTCACGTTGAACATCTTCGACCTGCTCGTGTGGATTCGACAGTATAAACATCTGTTTGCATCAGACATCACGAAGATGTACCGACAGATTAAGGTGCATCAGGACGATTGGGATCTTCAGAGAATTCTCTGGATCGATGAAAACTCTCAAGAATGCTCATATTGGCTCACAACTGTCACGTATGGAACGAAGGCTGCACCGTTCCTTGCGATCAGAACACTCTTGCAACTCGCCGAGGATGGAGGAAAGAATTACTCTCTTGCCGTGAACTCCATCAAACACGGACGATATGTCGACGACATCTTCGACGGCGCCGACTCAGGTGAGCAACTTATAGAAATTGCTCTTCAACTCTGCCAGCTCTGCAAGGCGGGCGGTTTTCTCCTTGCAAGATGGCACTCAACAAGCACTGAGTTACTCCACACAGTGTCTCCTGATTGTCGAACCAATGCGGAAATCTCATTTGACGACTGCAGAACCAAAATACTCGGAATCCGCTGGTTACCAATCAAAGATACTCTAGAATTCTCATCCATTTCTGTTGCACACTCTGACAGACCAACCAAACGCCTCGTCCTATCAGAAGTAGCACAAATTTATGACCCATTAGGCCTCACTTCTCCAGTTGTAATCAGAGCAAAAATGTTCATTCAAGAACTCTGGTTACATCAACTGGACTGGGATTCCCCTCTCCCAGATACTCTGATCACTCAATGGCTCAGCATCCGGACAGATCTAATATGCCTGGCCAGGCTTTCAGACCTCGACGGTTCAACACTTATTCCACCTCAAGAGTTGAACTTCACGGATTTGCTGATGCATCCCAGCTCGCAATGGCAGCTGTTATCTATCTCATTGTCCACTCTCCGTCCACAGGGCCCAAGATATCTCTCGTCTGCTCGAAGACAAAGGTTGCTCCACTCAAAGGACTAACTATTCCCCGGTTAGAACTCTCAGCAGCGCTGCTTCTGTCTATTCTTATCAACCACGTGCACGCTACTTTGCACCTGGACATTTCTAACATACATTTGTGGACGGATTCTCAGGTAACTCTCACATAGATCAGAACTCACCCATCCAAATGGAAGGATTACCTGCGGAACCGCGTAATGAAAATCCAAGAACTCTCGGAAGACTCTCACTGGAGGCATGTACCAGGCACGTTCAATCCAGCTGACTGTGCCTCAAGAGGAATGCCCACAGATCAGCTGGAGAATCAGTCACTATGGTGGAGGGGACCGCCATGGCTTACTCTGTCACGTGACTACTGGCCTACTCAAAATTATGAAGTGCGAGACGATCTTACTGCGCAGGAGATTCGTTCTCACGTAACACTTCATTCAGTCAACTCACCACCCCAGTACAGCTGGGACTTGATTTATCATTGTAGCACTCTGAAGAAATTGCTTATGATTACTGCTCTTTGGACACGCCTGCTAAGAAAACTCGGTAAGAAGTATGGTCCACTCCGGCCAGCTTCAGTAATTGCAACAGATTTGGAAGAAGCACGTCGCTTCTGGATAAAGGCAACTCAGACGACCTTCTATCAAGAAGAGCTCAGAACACTCAAAAAAGGTTCCAAACTTCCAACGTCGCACCCATTCAATCGTCTAACAGCTTTCGTCGACCAAGACGGAATCATTCGAGTGGGTGGACGATTAGAACACTCTGCTCTGTCCTACGATAATAAACATCCTGCAATCTTACCCAGAAATTGTCGGTTTTCAGATCTTGCAATAGCCCATGCGCACGAGAAAACTCTACATGGAGGCACTCAGGAGACTCTGGCGTATCTCAGACAGCGCTACTGGCTAATTGGAGGCAGAGCACCAGTCAAATCTCATATCCTCCGATGTGTAGTGTGTGCTCGTCATCGAGGAATCAGAGCCAACAATTGATGGGCCAACTACCTCGTGCCAGAGTAACACCATCTCGAGCATTCACTCACACGGGGATAGACTACGCAGGACCACTCACATTAAAGACTTGGAAAGGCAGAGGGACAAAGACAGCAAAGGGATGGATATGCGTCTTCGTATGTCTTACCACGTCTGCAGTCCACCTTGACGTCGTCTCAGACTACTCTACGGAGGGTTTTATGGCCACGTACAGACGATTCACCTCAAGAAGAGGGCTTCCATCAAACCTCTACTCAGACTGTGGCACGAATTTCGCTGGAGCAGAAACTCAACTTAGAAAGTGTTTCGAAGAAGGCACCAAGGAGGCTCAACGATTGTCACATTTCGTCGCCAAGCAGAATACTCAGTGGCACTTCAATCCTCCAGCAGCTCCTCACATGGGTGGAAAGTGGGAAGCTGCAGTCAAATCGGTCAAATTCCACCTTCGACGCACACTCTGTTAGAATTTTGTTAGGAGTGGAGGAAGAATTGATATTTCTTAATTTGGTTAATTTTATGATCAGTTTATTAAAATAAAGAAATCTATTATCTATAACAAAAATTTCATACACTAGTTGGCGACAGGCCGCGAAATAAACATAAGAACAGATTTTTATTTTTACGCTTTTTGTATACGTCCGCTTACCTCGACGATCAAAACAAGAAAGAGGCATGGGCAAGCAGCTCCCACTCCTCGGCCCCTGCTGCTCCGTTCGAAACGAACCTCATGGGCTCTCGCGCGCTCCTTTCAAACATGTGAGCCCGCGTGACGATTATTATAACCAACACACTCAACGACACTCCGTTGACGTTCGAAGAAATCTCGACAGTTCTCGCCCAAATTGAAGCGATACTAAACTCCAGACCTCTCGGATCGCGCAGCGAAGAACCCGAAGATGTTCTAACACCAGGACATTTTCTAATTGGCACTGCACTCAATGCAGTACCAGAAGCCAGTCTGTTAGATTTATCGACATCTCGTCTAACTCGTTGGCAATTCTTACAACAACGGGTTCAACAATTTTGGAAATTGTGGTCAACACAATACCTCCAACGTCTACAATCCATCTCGAGATGGTACCACCCAGACAACTCTATCAAACTTAATTCGATTGTTCTTATTACAGATGAACGCTTACCTCCTGGTAAATGGCCACTCGCCCGAGTCATTGAAATGCACCCTGGCAAGGATGGACTAACTCGGGTCGTAACTTTAAAGACTGCGACCACTACGCTCACTCGACCGATCACCAAGCTCGCACTCCTGCCAGTCACAGCCGCTGATAGTCACTCTCCCACTCTTCAGGACGACTCAAAATTTACTCAGCTAACAGTTGCTGATGGCGGGCGGAATGTTGAAGATTTAGCAGTTTAATAACACCACTGGCGTCATCTATATGCGCCTGTGATGATTAATGAGCGTCTGTGACGATCACGCGTCGATTAAATACCAATAGCGTCATCTGTGAGCAGTCATAATGATTCGCGTTACGATTAATCGATATTCAGATCGATCGTAACGTGAAGTCAGTCGTCTCAGAGACTTCTCAACGGTCTGCTCGTGTCGGTTACGGTCTGCTGATGTGCTCGCTCGTACGCTCTTTATGTTGTAACGTGTTAAAGTACGCTCAGAACTCTCATGAGAAAATACTCCGCGAGTGATTAATATAATCACAGACTGCTCATGAGATCAGTAATATCTCACAAGTCCGTTTCCGGTCAACTCTTTGTTCGTGTGCTAACACGTGCGTCGTTACGGTCCGCTCAACGGAAGAACACTTTGTTCGGTGTTGTATAGTAAGAAAGTCTTCTCAGAACGCTTAATTGTTAATAGAACGCTCCGTGCACGATTAATATAATCACCGTCTGATCAGAGATCAATAATATCTCGAATTAAACTCTGAACACTCCCGACCACGTGTCGTATACAACGACCGTGGTCAGCACGCTCGTTAGAATAACTGTTCTGTAATACTCTGTGATGTGCAAAAGACTGTATATTTTTGTTTGTTACTCGTTTACTCGACTCTGTGCAATAAATTGTGTGCAGTAATTCACGAGTCATCGTTAACCCTTTTAATGCCAGCGGGCCGATTGATCGGCCCGCGGTCCTTATGCGAAAAGTGCCACAGGCCGATGCGTTGTAGCGGGCCGACCGCCCGGCGGCCTTAAATTAAAAATAACAATGTTACAATTAAATATATTTTATACTTAAAAATTTTGCAGCACAACATTATATTCCATATCCTTTAAGTTTCAGAAGAATAAATAGTAAAATATTCCTCCGGGAATTCGGAATTTTGTTCCTTATAAAGCTATTCATATGAGCGCACATATTAAATCGGCCCGTGGCACTTCTCGCATGTACTCCGTAAAATGCCTGGCACTAAAAGGGTTAATATCCGAACCACCCTGTCCGAACACCCGTACGCAACGACGAATGCGTAAAAATCGTTACACATACATAACTAATAGTCTTTTTATATAGTCTTCTTGATGCACACACACTCTCTCATTCTCCTGTTCTACTTGCACACCTAATATATATCTAGCATCCCCAAAACATTTCAAGTCTATTTTATTTCCTACTCTACTCATATAATAGTTTTCTATGTCTTGGTCACTTGCTACAACTACCATATCGTCCACGTGTACTGCACAGTACAAAAAACTATGTCCCTCAGTTTTATAAAATAAACACTGATCTTCCCTCGATTGACACATCCCACTTTTTGTCATTACCTCTGTCAAGCACTCATTCCAACATTTGCCAGCTTGTTTTAAACCATAAATACTTTTCTTTAGTTTGCACCCAGTATTTTTACTGTGTCCATATCCATCTAGTATTTCCATGTATATCTCATCCTTTAACACTCCACGTAGGAAAGCAGTTTTTACGTCATACATTCTCACCTTTTTGTTTCTTTCTGCAGCAACACTCAGAAGTACTCTAATCGATTCTATTCGGGCAACAGGAGAAAACGTTTCAGTGTAATCAAATCCAGGGCGTTGTGCACACCCCATAGCAACTAAGCGGGCCTTGTATCGTGGTTCTCTTGTACCACAGTTCTCTTTAATACTGTAAATCCACTTGCTTCTTATTACCTTTTTATCTTTGGGGTAAGACACTATGTCCCATACAACATGTCTCTTTATACATTCCATCTCTTCATCCATTGCCCTTTTCCACTTTTCCCACTGGTTAGAATTTCTTGCTTGTTCGACGTTCATAGGCATTTCTTCATCCATCACAACCATTGCTGAGCTTTTACCCTTTAATCTCTCTGATCTTCTCAAGTTTTGCTCTCTGGCATTCTTCCAACGTTGTTCTCTTTCTAATTGTTTACGAACTTCCATTGCTTCACGTGTAGTATTTCTTGGCTTTCCTGCTGTTCTGTTTATTGCACTCCTTTGTACATTGTTTGGTATATTCGTTTCTCCTCTTTCCTCATTTATGATATCCCCATCTGTAGACTCTTCTTCTAAATATCCATCAAATATCTCTGTTTCATCATTATCAACACCATTTGTTTCGTCCAGAATTATTTCATTTTCAGTGTCTCTTTCACATTCATTTTCTTTATCTTCGTCGTCAAGTCCTACAAATATTAAGTCATGCTTTTTATTATGGTCTTTTATTTGCTTACCTTTCAATAGATCTACACCATTCCTGCTCTCATCAAATTTTACGTCACAAGTGCATTGTACCCTATCTTTCTCAGGTATGTAAACTCTGTATGTCCCATTTGATCCATAACCTACAAATATGCCTCTAATTGTTTTTGTATCAAATTTTCTTCTTGTTTCTCCCATTATCAATACATATGCAACACATCCAAATCTCTTCATTTGGTTTTCTTCCAACCCATAGCTCATAGGGTGTCTTTCCATGAACTAATGTCTTTCCTCTATTTTTTATGTGGGCTGCTGTGCACACTGCCTCTCTCCAGAAATCCATCGGAATCTCACAATCGCTAATCATTGATCTTGTTATCTCAATTATTGATCTGTTCATTCTCTCTATTAATCCGTTGCTTTGTGGGGTCCATGGTGGGCTAAACTCATGCTTGATGCCTTTGGTATCTAACCACTTCTTTAGATCATTACTAACATATTCACCTCCATTATCTGATCGTACGGCCTTCAACCTCATGCCAGTTTCATTTTCGTTTTGTTTTATCAACTTGATCAGTTCACATCCAGCTTCATTTTTTCGGCACAGCAATGATACAAAAACAAATCTCGAATAGTCATCTACTACAGTCATAATATAATTTTTACCTCCTTTCGTTGTTGGTCTCACCGGTCCAATTAGGTCTGTATGTCATAAATCCATCAATTTTTCTGCTCTTCTCTTTTCTACTCTTGGATGTGTCTTTTTACATGCCTTTCCTTCTATACATGCCTCACACTGTCAATATCGTGCATTTCTTCTCTCCATTCCTGAAACTAAATCCTGAGCTCTCATTTGCTTTATTATATCTCTATCGACATGCCCTAGTCTCCTGTGCCATACATCATCATCATTAACAGATTTCACTTTTTCATCGCCCATTATATCTGTTTTAACATAATACCCGTTTCCCTCTCTTACAGCCTTCATTTCTACTCGGTTTTCATCTTTATACACTATCGCACTGTCTTTATCAAACTTTACCCATGGTCTGTAAACTTCGCTACGGACAACAAATTTGAATTGAGATCTGGAATTTCCTCTCTCCCGCTTGACGCATTTTTTCTACCTTTGTCAGCTAACGTTATTTCCCTACTGTCGCTTTCTGTTTTTCCAAAAATGTCTCCATCGCTTGTCATGTGGCTTGTCGAACACGAATCTAACAGCCAAATAGTGCATGTTTTATTATAGTTGCCTGTCTCGCGGTCATTGTATTGTTTCACGTCACATTTGTATATACTTTCTTTAACTGGTGCATTCTTTCTTACGCTCATTATACTTTCATCTCCCGTTCGCATTATTCTATCTCCCCTTCTTTGTCCATGAAAGCCTCTTCCTCTTGTATTGCCACGATAGTTGTTTCTTCTTCCCCTTGTATTTCTAAACTGTCTCTGCTTGTTACATTCCGAAGCAATATGATCCACTCCATTGCAATTAAAACATTTTTGTCTTGCACGACACTGATCTGCAAAGTGACCCCTTCTCCCACATTTAAAACATTTTGTCATTTCTTGTGCCCTCTCTTACCTTTCGCACATTCTCATTATCTCTTTCTTCACGCCCTTTTGCTTTTCTCATCTCTTCTTGTTTTAGCGCGTAACGCATGTCATTTATTGTCACATTGCTCTGGCTCTCTAGTATCCTCACGTTCGATTCGAATTCTGTCCACAGACCCTTTAAAATAAACATCTTTAATTCAAATTCTTCAATGTTCTTACCTGGCTGTTGGCATTTGTTTTTTAATCCTTCGGCTCTGTTCAGGTAGTCGTCTACGTTTTCTTCCCTCCTCATTTTTATGTTGGTCAGCTCGCTCAGGGATCTTGTTTTCAACTGTTCTGTTTCGGCCGCCATGTTTAATTTTATGAGATTCCACATTTTTTCAGCATTTCTTTCGTGGCTGTATTTTAGTAATTGAGCTTCGGTCATGGTATTTATCATGATCGTTCGCGCCGTGTAATTTTCATCATCCCACTCGTTCCATACACGATACTTCCTATCAAATTCTTCTTCACCTTCCTCCGGCTTTTCCGGCGGTTTTACGCCCATTAGTTTTTTCCAGAGTCTTTTGGATCGACATATGCCCTATATTTTCTCGCGCCATAAAAAATAATTTGTGTCGTTTAATGGCTCGACGCCCACTATGTTCCAATTCTCTGCCATTCCGGCGCACGTGGTCACTCACTCTTTCTTTTTAATTGACTTTACTAACTTCTCTTTAATTATCCACTCAATTCGCATCCCTCTCTGTTGTGCAACCACGCTCTGCTACCATTTGTGCAATATAGTTATTTTGTTAGAAATGATTTAATACACCATGCTTTCACAAAGACGCTAGGACGCTAATTGCGTGCCATGCAACCGTTCGCTTCGCCCTACGTTCCCCCTGCCGAATCAAACAAAAGACGGGGGGCTCCATCCTTCCACGCGCAATATACTGGGGTACAGGAAAACAATCTCACACAATAACAACAATGAAGATGATTTTAACTATAACGATAATGATAATAACAGTAATAATACTAATAATGATATTAACAGTAATAATAATGATAATAACACTAATAATAATGACAATAACAACATTATTAATGATAATAACAATAATAATAATGATAGTAACACTAATAATAATGACAATAACAGTAATGATAATGATAATAACAGTAATAATAATGATAATAACAATAATAATAATGATAATTACAGTAATAATAATGAGAATAACAGTAATAATAATGATAATAACACTAATAATAATGACAATAACAACATTATTAATGATAATAACAATAATAATAATGATAGTAACACTAATAATAATGACAATAACAGTAATGATAATGATAATAACAGTAATAATAATGATAATAACAATAATAATAATGATAATTACAGTAATAATAATGAGAATAACAGTAATCATAATTACAATCACAATAATAATAATGATAATAACACTAATAATAGTGATAATAACAGTAATCATAATGATAATAACAATAGTAATGATAATACCAGTAATAATAATGATAATAATGTAACGATATCCAAAATCCCTTGGTCAGACATTCCATTGGACTTCCTAAAATCCACGCGCCGCACTAATCCTTAGTGTAGCATTCCACTTCCGTTCCTAGAAATCCGCGCCACATCCAAAAAAAAACCTTACGTCCACATTCCATCGTTAATCCACACCCAATTTCCGAGTTCAACCCCTCCGGTGCGAAAACTAAAACCTCCAGTGCGTTATTATAAATGTAACTATCGATTCTCAATAAAGTAGATTCTGTTCGGCAAACGCAATGTGAATTACCTTGCTTCGGCGATAACCGTGACATTATTATTGTAATTATCATTATTATTAGTGTTACTATCATTATTATTATTGTTATTGTCATTATTATTACTCATATTATAATTATTATTGTCGCTATTCTCATTATTGTTATTGCTATTACCATTACTATTGTTATTATCATTATTATTTCGGTTATTATCGTTATTATTATTGTTATTATCACTATTATTACTCATATTATCATTATTATTGTCGTTATTGTCATAATTATTATTGTTATGACCATTATTATTAGTGTTAATATCGTTATTATTATAGTTAATATCATCATTATTGTTGTTATTATCATTATTATTACTGTTAGTATCATTATTATTATAGTTAATATCATTATTACTGTTGTTATTATCATTATTATTGTCGTTATTGTCATTATTATTATTGTTATTATCGTGGTTATTAGTGTTATTATCCCGTCACTTCCAAATCATACGCAACTAGAGTCAATCGGACAGTATGAAAGAAATTTGGATCAATTGGACGATACATTGGCTAGAATTCGTAAATAACGGCGAATTAGAAGTTGGGCCGAAAAATTCTAAAGTATTGTTACCTACCTTGGCTATGGAGCGCTAGGTCTTCTTTTCGTATATGGATTATTTAAATGCTTTCGATTCTCAGGATTGCCCAGAAAAAACCTCTGCATTCAGATATTTTGCCAGAATAGTCACAATACCACCACCGTAGTAGAACCAGAAACAACTCGGGTACGCTTTTCAGAAATAAGTAGCAAATACGATACAATTGTAAAACCTGCGAAACCCATCAAGTTTAAATAAATTTGACGACAAATTCTATGTAACGAAGGGGGTGTAACGATATCCAAAATACCTTGGTCAGACATTCCATTGGACTTCCTAGAAGCCACACGCTGCACTAGAAGCCACGCGCCGCACTGAAATCCTTAGTCTAGCATTCCACTTCCGTTCCTAGAAATCCGCGCCACATCCAAAAAACCTTACGTCCACATTCCATCGTTAATCCACACCCAATTTCCGAGTTCACCCCCTCCAGTGCGAAAACATATATTATAAATGTAACTATCGATTCTCAATAAAGTAGATTCTGTTCGGCAAACGCAGTGTGAATTACCTTGTTTCGGCGACAACCGTGACAGTAATAATAATAATGACAATATCAGTAATAATAATGATAATAACAATAATAATAATGACAATAACAACAATAATATTGAGAATAAAAGTAATAATAATGATAATGAAAAAAAGAATAATACTGACAAAGCATTAATAATACTGACAATAGCGAAAGTAATAATGATAATAACACTAATAATTATGATAATAACTGTAACAATAATGATAATCACAATCATAAGAAGGACAATAACAACAATAATAATGATAATATCAGTAATAATAATGATAATTACAGTAATAATAATGAAAATGACAATAATAACAATGATAATAACACTAGTAATTATGATACTGAAAGTAACAATGATGATAATAACAATAATAATAATGACATTAACGACAATAATAATGATAATAACAGTAATAATAATGATAATAAGAATAATAATAATGACAGTAACGACAATAATAATTATAATATGAGTAATAATAATGATAATAACAATAATGACAATAACGACAGTAATAATGATAATAACAATAATAATAATAGCAATAACAACAATAATATTGAGAATAAAAGTAATAATAATGATAATGAAAAAAAGAATAATACTGACAAAGCATTAATAATAATGACAATACCGAAAGTAATAATGATAATAACTGTAACAATAATGATAATCACAATCATAATAAGGACAATAACAACAATAATAATGAAAATGACAATAATAACAATGATAATAACACTAGTAATTATGATACTGACAGTAACAATGATGATAATAACAATAATAATAATGACATTAACGACAATAATAATGATAATAACAGTAATAATAATGATAATAAGAATAATAATAATGACAATAACGACAGTAATAATGATAATAACAATAATAATAGTGGTAATAACAATAACAATAATAATAATAACGATAACAATAACAACAATAATATTGAGAATAAAAGTAATAATAATGATAATGAAAAAAAGAATAATACTGACAAAGCATTAATAATAATGACAATACCGAAAGTAATAATGATAATAACACTAATAATTATGATAATAACTGTAACAATAATGATAATCACAATCATAATAAGGACAATAACAACAATAATAATGATAACAATAATAATAATATTTTTAACAATAACAATAATGACAATAACGACAGTAATAATGATAATAACAATAATAATAGTGGTAATAACAATAATAATAATGATAATAACAGAAATAATAATGATAATAACAATAATAATAATGGTGTTAACAATAATAATAATGGCATTATCGACAGTAATAATGATAATAACACTAATAATAATGATTACTACAATAATCATAATGGCATTAACGACAATAATTATGATAATAACAGTGATAATAATGATAAAAACAACAATAATGATGAAATTAACTATAATAATAATTATAATAACACTAATAATAATGATAATAAGAATAATAATAATGACAATAACGACAATAATAATTATAATATGAGTAATAATAATGATAATAACA
>CANQJN010000038.1:3282500-3285000 GCA_947623535.1 Coelioxys conoideus | reverse complement strand
CACAGAATATTGCGAATTTACTGCTTCACCGGAGTTAGGCGGGTGTTGTTCGCTCTGCTGATGCTCATTACGACGGATATTTTCTGACTCGTAGAGGAGGCGCCGCTTGTCGGATATTTGTTTTGGAGTTTTAGTTGTTATGAACGCAGCAATCATTTTATTTATTTGTTTTATTGTAGGATCAGCGCGATACTTAGCATCTAATTCTTTTAACAATCGAACTTCATCGTCAGACCATTTAGAGGGATATCCTTTTTTTTCTTTGGTACCACCTGTGGCATTTCGCATCCTTTGCAGATTACGAACGACAGGGTGTTCATGTCTTTCATGCTGCGACAGGCCAGACTTAGTTGCGAATTTACGCGAGCATTCTTTACATTCGTGCTGCAATATGCTAGTAGACTGCGGGCCCATGCATTTCGGCTTATGCACTATCAAACCATGGGCTTTGTTAAAAACTTTTTCGCAGGTGCCGCATTGCCATTGGCTATTCAATCCGGGATGCGCGGTGGTGCAGTGATTGGAGAGTTTGTTTGGGTTCTGAAATAGTAACGACTGACCCATATCTTTACATTTCGGGCACTGTATCATCGTATCCTCTATTACTTTGATGATACAGTTTTCATGTTCGAGCAGCTTCGTTTGTCGTGTGATGCGACGAGTAATATATGGTGGTGGGTGGTTTTGACTAAGATCCGCATCAACGATTTGGCTCGATAACTGATCTTGGTCTTGGTTCCCTTGCCAATCTGTGGGATGGCCCACGGCCTGCGACGTACCGGGAACTACAATTACGTCGCCGGCTACCCCTAGCCAGTTTGCGTTTAACTCCGCAGCAGACGATGCGTCGGGGACCATCGCATCGCCTGCCTCCGAGGCTACTTCATCTAAACCTTCCATAGTTTTTTTAGTTTGATCCCATCTCGGGATTAGTAGGTGTATTAGGGGCACCTAACCCATATCTAATTGTGTATTAATACACAAGCGCATCGGTGATATTTGCTATTAGTATACGGTAAAACCGCTTGAGAAGCACTAGCTTCCGTTGGCCGGGCTATTTATTATAGCAGGTGATGGGCTATATAATAATTGGCGGTGGCCTTTTACCGCCGCTGGAGAAACCGTAAGGCTTCTCAATCGCCGCACACCATTTAGCCATGCCTCACACGTGTGTGTGTGTGTGTCCGTATGCATGTGTGTGTATATGTGTCTGTGTGTGTCCGTATGCATGTGTGTGTGTATGTGTCCGTGTGCATGTGTATGTGTCTGTATGCAAGAGTATGTGTCTGTGTGCATGTGTGTGTGTGTGTGTGTCTGTATGCAAGAGTATGTGTATGTGTCTGTGTGCATGTGTGTGAGTGTGTGTGTGTGTGTGTCTGTGTGTGTGTTCACGCGCGCGCGCGTGCGTGTATATGTGTGTTTGTGTGTGGGGCATGTGTCCAGCGGGCACCACGAGGAGGTATGGTGTGCAGCTGAGACAGGAGAGGCTAAGGGCCCGAAGGCCTGTATGACGCTTCACTGTCCCTGTAACTATAACTCTCACGAGCGACCGGATCTCTCCCGAGATGCCACACGATGTAAGATGGCTCCCGATCCCTCCGCACCTCCACGAGGTGGGAGCTGGGCAACACCTGGTTGGAAACAAGCCGGAGGGTAGGCATCAAGGGAGAGACGCGGAATTTAACGCTTAAGAGAGTCATAGTTACTCCCGCCTTTTAGCCTCGGGTGAGGTCAAGCAACGGCCGGGTTTTAAAAACCTATTATTTGTTGCTCAAAATTTCTTTCTGTTCAGTACAACTAGCACTAAATGAACAGAAATCTGTAACTAGCCGCCGGATCTAGCCGCCGATCATCCAAATTCCATCATCCACGTCGCAAGGACTCAGGAAGGGGAGTCACGTTAATGCCACCATTATCCGTTAATGCCACCAATTTACATAGATGTTATCCTCAACATCACTCCAACACCCACAGTTTCTCTTAACTCACCATAACATACTCTTCATGTGCGGGTCCACCGGGTGATCTGGATTCATTAAGACAAGCGAGGGCACCAGACAAAGCTGTATTATAATATAATCCTCTAGCTTTAACTGTGGCAATGAGTTCTAATATACCACCAAGTTCAACACTCTCTGCGCCATCATTACAAATATAAACTGTTGCAATCTTGAAATTGGCTGCAGAATCGCCCTTGACCCAATCTCTTGCAGATGGTTCAGTTGGCACCCATCTATGAGGGATCACTGCGTGACGGGGACGAATCTTAGCCCCTGGCATTGAACCTATAGTCTTAAACCAGACAGCACCGGTTGCTGTACCATAACCTCCAAAACCATCACGGTCGAGCAGGACACTAGCGCACAATCCTACCTCACTCACCGCATTATCTGGGTGATATCGCACAGTGAGGCGAGAGACTTTAAACTCATCATAAGCCTTGATGAAATTATGAATTAAATCATCAAGTGTGATGGTATAGTACCATCGATGTTGCGTT